>JAEQBH010002918.1:600000-855186 GCA_016808115.1 Tetrastigma voinierianum | reverse complement strand
GTTTAATATGAAGTATGTCACTGATGATTACAAGGAGTCAAAATGGAAGAAATTCTTGAGTCTAAGACAAGGGAAAATGACAGTGGCTGAATATGAGAAAGAATTCAGCCGCCTTAGTAAATATGCACCGGAACTGGCTTCCTTACGGAAAAAAATTCAGATGGACAATGGAGGAGGGCTTACATGAGTAGATAAAAAGGTACTTCTACCAATAAGCATTTTGTGCTATAGTTGTCAATTTTTATCAACCGGTACAAGGTTATAAAAAATCTGAGAAGTCGGAAATGAAGAGTCAAGAAAGAAAGAAAGAGAAAGTTCTCAAGAGGGTTCCTCTTCGAAAGACCCAGAGAGTCACAAGTTAATTCAAAGATGTGGTCCAAATTTACAAGGGGTAGGAGACAAGGACCTACCATGACACAAAGTTCCGGTCGAGGCACCTCAACTAGATAAGAGAAAAAACATGTATGCCCGCACTGCCACAAATATCATCTTGGTATTTGCAGACGAGTAACTGGGGGTTGTTTCCGATGTGGGAGCACAGATCATATGATAGCCAACTGTCCGCGAGGATCGGGAAGTTCTAGAAATCCCTATGAAACAGAGGAGGGTCACCGTACCTCCCCGCACTGCAGGCAGAGCACTGCGGCTCACGCGGAAGAGCCACTTCGAGACGGCGGAATCGTCCCGCTACTACGGCCCAGCATGGTTTATGCCATGAGAGTCGTGAAGATCCCACATACCGGGGGCTATCAATAGGTACTTTCACTCTCTTGATACTGACTTGTTTTCTCAATGATCCGTGCTCTACGCATTAATATATATGCATGGAACAAATGAGAGTGATAAATTACTCTAAAGAGAGTTTCTTAGCTTATGACCCACTTGTTACAAGTCCTCTGGGTATAGTGTTAGAGTAACCTGTGTGTATAAGAATTGTCCCTTAATGGTCCAAGATAGGGAATTTCGTTGATCTAATTGCTTGCCTTTCCATGAGTTTGATTTGATTCCTGGGAATGGATTACTCATTCAAACATCGGGCCATAGTTGGATCGTGGATAAGAAAATAGTCCTCGCTTAAATGTCTTGACTTATCGGCAACAATATAGGTATCCGACCAACAATACCAAAGTTATTTCAGCTACGAAAAGCCGACGCTTTCCAGAGAAAGGGCCAGAAGCCTTTTGGCTTTGATTCTTGGACGTAAAATAGAGCAAAGTAAATTTAGAAAATATTCTGTGGACAGGAGTTCCTCTGATGTGTTTCACGAAGAGCCACTTGAGTACCACCTCGAAAAGAGAAGTGGACTTCTATTGAAGTTGCGGTGAACGACTCCTATATCGAGGACACCGTACCGTATGGCTCCGACTGAACTAAAAGAGTTGAAGGCTCAACTACAGGAGCTATTGGATAAGGGTTTCATCCGACCTAGTGTCTCACCTTGGGGTGCGCCGGTTTTATTTGTTAAGAAGAAAGATGGTACCTTCGGGATGTGCATCGACCACCTGGTAATAAACAAAGTAATGCGTAAGAATAAGTACCGGTTCCAAGAATAGAAGATTTTATTTGATCACCTGAGATGAGAAACGCTCTTTCAAGATATCAAGGACGGATATTACCAACTCCGGGTAAAGAGGTAGATGTCCCGAAAACAATGCTTTAACCCGCATAGCCACTATGAGTTTTTACTAATGCCATTTGGCCTACTAATGCTCCTGTGCATTTATGGACTTGACGTGAATAGGGCTTTTCTCGCCTATTGATCAATTCTTGTTGTGGTATTTATTGATGACATCCCGTGTATTCTAAAGATGCACAGAACATGAAAACCATTCAGATAGTATTGCAAACTTTCGAGAGAATCCATTGTTTGCAGTTAAGTAAATGTGATTTTTGGCTTAAGGAAGTGTCATTCCTAGGCTATTGTATCTCGTAAAGTATTATGGACCCAGTGAAAAATTGAAGCACTGTATTAGGAAACCTCTCGAAATGTAAACCAGGAGAAGTTTCTCGTCAGTACATATCTGGAGATTTGTACAAGGATTTTCCGTTATAGCATCCTCACTTTACAAGATTACCCTAAGGGAGGAAGTTTGAGTGGGATGATGGCGCCAATCCGCTTTTAAAAGATTAAAGAAATATTGGTTGAAGCACTCATATGATTCAGCCTACTTCTGGTAGGGATTACACAAAGGTACAAGGATGCTTCAAGGATAGGTTTGGACGTGGTATCATGACGGGAAAGTAGTGGCTTATGCTGTGACATTGAAACCGATATAAAACTATCCTACTCATGATTTTGAGTTAGTACCGTAGTGTTTGCTTTAAAATTTGGCTACACTATTTATATGGAGAAATGTAGAATTTTCATCGATCATAAGAGTTCAAATATTTGCTAACTCAAAAAGATTTAAACTCCAGCAACGCTTCTGGTTGGAATTGTTGAAAGATCATGATTGTATAATTGATTACCACCCCAGGAAAGTAAAAGTAATGGTATGCCTTGAGTAGGAAATGATTTCTACCTTGACTTTGAAAAGATTACATCGAGACTTGCAACCCATGGAGAGCCTTGTCAGCTCAATTGAGCGTGATACCGGAATTAAAAGAAATGATAGTGAATGCTCAGAAAAACATGGCTACGGAGATGTTCAGCTTAGCTGTAAGATCGAGACAAGACCGATTTTTTCATAGATGGAAGTGGAGGTTTGTTGTACAAGAGCATTGAAAATCGAATGATATGGACGGCAAAGAAGATCTTATATGAAAGCCACAATATCGTTACCATGCATCCTGAAGTAATAAAATGTACCAGATAAGAAACAGCATTTACCGTGGCAAGTGGATGAAAAAGGATACTATGAGTATGTGACTAAGTGTCTCGACGGTCAACAAGTAAAAGCCGAACACCATACCATCCGTTTATTGAACTCTTCCAATTTCTCAATGGAAGTGGGATAACATTACTATGGATTTCGTATCCGGTTTTCCCCTCACCCAAAGGAAACATTATGCAGTTTGGGTAATTGTGGACAGATTGACCAAGTCTGCTCACTTCCTACTGATCCGACTTGACTACTCCATGGATCGTTTAACAAACCTTTATGTGAGTGAAATTGTTCGATTGCATGGGATCCTCGTATCGATAGTGTCTGACCGCGATCCATGGTTTACGCTGGGTTCGAAAGAATTACAATTTCGCCTTTTGGTACGAAAGACTGAATTTTAGCACGTTTCCATCCATACAAACATGATACGCCCGAAGAGTGATTTAGGTGTTAGAAGATATGCTTCGGGCCGGTATTAGATTGTTAGGATAGTATATTCCACTCATGGAATTTTGCCTATAACAACAGCTTATCGCCTAAATACTGGTATGGCCCCGTATGGCTTCTATGGAAGACGATGTAGAACCCTATGTGTTGACATGCATGAATGAGCATAAGATTATCTGTCCCTAATCAAGAAAAGACACTAAGAAAGTTCGATTATTCACAGATTAAAGTCGCCTGTGATAGACAAAGGTCCTATGCTAACTTGAAGAGAAAGGATATAGAGTTTGAAGTCGGAGACAAAGTGTTTTTAAAAGTATCACCGTGGAAAAAGATACTCCGCAAAGAAAAGGAAACTGAAACCACGATTTATCGCCTTCGAGATTTTAGAAAAGTCGACCAAGAGCTTATCGCTTGACACTCTCTAGAGCAGCCAAATTACATGACATCCATGTCTATGCTTCAGATATCGTTTCCGACTCCATCGCATATTACCTCAAGATATACAGTACAAGAAGATTTCATACTCTTCGGCGAAGAGTCGAAAGCTATTCTAGATCGTGAAATAAGACAAGCACGAACAAGCAAGTCCTCTGGTAAAAGTGCTTGGCAACATCACGGCATGGAAGAAGCATATAAAACTCGTAATCGACAATGAGGGTACAAAGACTTTAGCTTCTCGCCTGTAATTTCGAGGATAAAATTTATATTAAGGGGGGGAGAATTGTAACACCCTAAATATGTCTTAGTCGCTTTCAATCTGCTTGGTATTTTCGTAGGTATAAATTAAATTTTTCAGAATTTAAATGCTAACATGGAAATTGAGAAACTGGAAATTTGTATAAGACATAAGGACAAAATTGTAATTTGTCAAAAGGCAAAAGTCATATTGGATAAGATTAGAGGCCAAAGTGGAAATAAAATAAAGTATAGCAATTAATGGAATGAGGGAGCCTAAAAGGTAAATAAAAGAAACTTAACTATAAAGGGGAGGGAGACCAAAATAACTCATTTTTTGGTCTCCAAACAAGAAAGCATAATGCTAGAAGAGGAAGAGGAAGAAGAAGAACAAGAAGAGGAAGAAGGAGGAGCAAAGCAAAGGTATGGAATTTGAGTATGGATCTTTGGAGTTTGGTATGGAATTTGAGTATGGATCTTTAGAGTTTGGTATGGAATTTGAGTATGGAATAGTAAGATTTTGTATAAAAACTACTTGGGTATGGATTTCTAGGGTTTTCTTTGGATATTAGTCTGTTCCTTTCTAGGGTTTTGTTAGGAATACATCCTAACTCTAGATTTAAGGGTGCTGAGTTGAAAACTCAGTTGATATCAATTAGATATGGAATCCTTCATAAGGTATGGTTCTTGTAAAGTTTCGTGAACTTTGTATGAATCCTGGATTCTTGCCAATTAAAAGTGTTTATGGAGTTGTTCGAGTGGATTCCATGCTGCTTTGATGAAAAATGGTTCTGGAAGAGAATTATGGAAGAAAAGTGAGAAAGGCAGGTTCTACCATTTCTAGGCGTATCACACCGGTACCTATCAGTCGAGGTGGCATAAATCTGGCATTCACCGATGCAGAGGCAAATGGTACCTATTCATCCAAAGTGGTACCATTCACTCTTCAGAACCGGTTTGGTACCGGGGTACTAAACAGTGGTACCCGGTACCACTAGTTCCCTGTGAACCCGTTTTTGGTATTTTGCATAGTTGTTTATAATTCGCAGATAACGAGTATAGATGCGAAGTAAATTACGAAATGCATCACACTGGCGCCCTGGGCTATTAAGCAATGTGGGCAAACTTCATGCCCTATAATAAGCTAAGAAGTTTCGCATCACATATAATCGAGGAATGCCTAAGACCAGTATTAAACAGAGACGACACTTCGTTACGCGGCGTGCACGCTTTGTTTAGTACTCAGACTTCGATTAGTGCTACGTAATCCCGTTTCTCGTTGGGTTGAACACTCCCGCTTTGTGCTACTTATGACTTCAAGATTTATACACATCTTCTCGGGTACTTATCGTGTCAGTGGTTCACTCATTTATTATTCGGTCTAGGTATTCTACAGTTATATGATAATAACCTCGAATGAGGAATAAGAGTAAACAATCGTGTATCATTCTAACTGTAATGCCCATGGGTACTTCCCGAGTAAGAATAAGCTCAGAACTCCTAATGGAAAGATCCGAATAAGCAATAAGCTCAGAACTCCTACCGAGATCCGAACAGCATAAAGTTACTATAAGGCAAGTATGAGTCATATGGGAGATCCGAATAAGCATAATCAAGTAGAAGATAAGTACTGTATCAATTCCTTATATGAATGCATACAAATTTCGGAGCATTCAAGTATTATTATATGCTTACTATAATCGTGTATATGCATTTTACTAATGTTTCCCACTAAGCTGCAAAGCTTAGCACGGGGTTTTTCAATCCGTAGGTACGTAAGAAGGAGACAAGGATCTTTGCATTCGTCGTCAAAGACACGAGGAAGCCCACACTATAGGTTCTGCGCTCTGATCAGTAAATGTAAATTGTATAGTTTTGTATATGTAAATGGGACTCAGGATTGTATGTATGTGACACTGTAAACACCACTACGGTGGTAGTTTTATTTTGTATTTTTGTATATGATATGTTGATATAGTTATAAGACTTGGACACACCAACGTCTGATAAAGTAGGTAACGAGTCCTACCAAATTTCGCGCTCCGAAAGTGACACTGGCAAATAAGGGTTCTGGCCGTAGGATTAGAATAAAGGAAGGTTTGAGGCTTTCATTTTGCTGTTTAAATGAAGAAGCTAGACAATTGGTTAAAATCTAGAACTAGAGTATATGATTATGCATATTATGAGGGTAGGCTTGAAGGGCTCAAACTTCCAAGGATGACCTATATCACTTCCTGTTAGTGGTGTTGCTCAGATTTCAATTCGACTAACAATCTAACAAGTTTCCAGACCTTGAACTGCTTGACTCGTGACTGAACCTTAAGATGTCCTCCCTAATCCTTCACAATTTGTTAAGGAGCATTTTGACCATGTGCATCGTTTTTCAAGACTTTCACCGACCTATTGTTTATACAATGCTTCAAAAGTCTTATTTATGCCGGCCTGCTTAATACATTTTTCTTAACCAACCTTAAACTTCATTCTAACTTCACACACGCAACTTCCTTTTCCAATTCATTGAATGCCTATCACAATTTCAATTACACTTATTTGTTTGGTTAGCGAAGTTTGCTTGTTGTGTTGTTTTAATCATAAAGAGTTCACCGATCACAGACAGCTTAAAACAATACAACACACCAACAATCAGACTCCAACCATTTCAACCAAACTTGTCAAGAAGAATAGACAATATTATCCAAAGGGGCTGATTCTTCTTTATTCAACCAAGCGTATGATTGACATGAAGCAAAAGAAACTAATAAAAAACACACCAATCAAACACAAACACAATTGAACACAAGATTTTTGCCGAAAATTTTTATTTTATTAAAAGGAATTGCCTTGAGTACAAAGAGGGTGAGGAGTTGGAGGAGGTAGTGTATTATTCATTTCTTATTCTTTGCAGCCCTCTCCTTGGATGCTTCCATCCTTAGATATTCTTCACCTCCACTCGGTAAGTTCTTCTTTCCGATGTTCTTAGGATTTTTTTTCTTTTGTACTCAGACAAGGTGTAAAAGTGCCTTCCAATCGACTGATCGTTATGGTATAGGTGGACCAGGACTCCTCGGGGATTATGTAAGTAGGCCCATACCCGAGATTCTGACGGTGGTAGAGATATCTTCTTTTATTGGAAATCGTTTCATGAAATAGTCTAGGATCTTAGCATTGCTCTCTATAAGTTCTCGCTGCCTCATACCTAGAGATTCCAGGAGTGTCCTGTTATTTCTAAAATCATAGGTCATCATGCGAAAACTCTGATTGCAGTGTTCTAAACTGTTCTTGCAGTTGTTATCTCTGGAATCCATTCTTGCCTTCAATGCATTGTCCCTATCTCTCAAGATGGCTCTCCACTCTTAGTCCCTTTTTTCTATTTCTGATCTCCACTCTTCATCCCTTTTTCTTAATGCATCCTCTAAATTGCATCTTCTTTAAGCTCGCATCAAAATACCCTCCAACAAGCCGGTCCTTAATTGATCATCTCTTGCCTCGCATGGACATTAGCAAGCATTCCCCATCGCTCCATTGTCGCAACTCGTCTATATACCTCATTTGTTCATTGCGGTTTTGTCTCCGTCTCGGGAGTGTTTTCTTGGTCGATCTTGATTTCTCCGAATTTATTGTATCGATTCGGGTTTCCATCGTTTCATCTCGCACCCTTCATTCATTTTTCTTGCTTTTGTTTCTTTTCTTGCCATTCCCTTTGTTCTTCGTCTTGGTAATAATTCGCAAAGTCGATAGGGAGGCTCGATAAGTTTCACCCCATTCTTTCTTAACTCCACCTTGTATGCAGGCCGGGTTATTGTTGCAAAGGTAATCATTCCTCCGCATTTACCCTCAAAGTAGCGCAAGAAGATGGAATTTTCAATCATTTTTCCCACATCTATGTTGTAACCTTTTAACAATGCATAAAGGAGAATTGCTTTTTCTCGTCCAACTGTGCTTAAATGCTTATGTGGCCTCTACATGGCAACCATTAAGTAAAACCATACCTAGATTCCTCTCGTTAGGCCCCTGCAATGGATCTAAAAGGATTTATCTTGTTCCTTTCCACTCTCATTTTCCGGGGCCAGAGCGTGTCAACTATCTTCTAGTGCTCTGTTTCCCTTAGTTGTTTCCTAAATTTTGATCCATCTTTTTGCACACCTAGATTGAACAATTTGTTGATCTCTTCTCTGCTGAAATCTATCCACTGTCCTCTGACATACACTATTTTCCCTTCTCTTTCTACCATATTCGCAAAGAATTCCCTTACCAAAAGACACATCTAGGTTCTTCAGGTTATGCCGTAGATTGCCATTCTCTCTTTCCACCATTTCAAAGAAAAGGGAGATACTATTTTGAATCCTCTTCCGCTATTAAGCCCCCGTTTTCAAACCTCCTTCTATTAGGAGCCACCGCGCCTCGGGAATAAGTTCTCTACTCGCTTTTCCTCCGTCGCCAGCTCTTCCACGCCTCTCTTTTTCTTTTCTCGTTCATCTACCGCTTGATGATTCTTTTCGTTGTCTTCATTCCTTTCCCCTCAACTTGCCTAGTTGTTGCTCCAAAACCTTACTCGCTTTGATTCTTCTCACTACTGCATTCTCTATGACTTCGTGGAGGTTTGGAATCAGGGTGGTAGGATCAGACATGGTAATGTTAGGGTTTTTGAACTTTAGGGTTTTTAGGGAGTGAGATGAGAGAGACTTGAGTAGAGAAGCTAAGACGGGTGGGAGTTTATGAGAAAGGTGGCTATTCAATTTTCAAAAAATTTCCATTTATAAGCCAACTGATTCATTGTGTGCTACATTAAATGTCGCGACAATTACTACCTCGAGTCTCGCATTTCTTAATTTTCTATCGCTATTACAAAGAAAGTCTCATTACAACGTAGATTCAACATTCTTTTGTAGACAAAGCCCATCAGTGTCGGACACAAAGAAAGTATGTTATAACATTTCTTCAAGGCAATTTGAATTTATAAGTACAGTAACAAATTTATGTTGCGACATAAATTTCTTTTTAAATTTGCTTCCTAAATCAATCAAGCAAGGCTGCCATTACCGAAAAGCATGTTGCGACAATTAACTGAAATTTTCTGAAATTTCATCTTTCTCATGTTTTCTCGCTTAAAACATTTAAAACAACCTATATCTACTCATACTCAGTTCTTAATTCAATCTGCCATGCCCAGATATTCAAAATATGTTTTTATTGAAGCAACATAACATTCCCAAAACATTCAGATATGCATTATTTTTAAAGACAAGTGTAGGGAATTGGAATTACTCCCCCTTATAGTCATTTTCTGCTTATTTTCTTTTGAAAACTATTTTCTTCTTAAAATGGTTCTTCTTTGAATTTTTCTTCATTTTCTTGAAAATCAACAACAACTAAAATAAAACTACTAACAGATTAAGCTGGAACTTCAAATACTCAAAATTTCCACTAATAAGTCAAACTAAAAAAACACACAAATGAAAATTCTTGCTTGCCCGCCAAGAAGCCAAGTAGTTTAATGTCCCTAGCTAGACATTTGGTCGTAATTTGTCTTCTTCAAAGATCCTTTGCTTGCTCCTCTAGTTCGAGCTTTTCTTCATTGGTTTAGTCTCCATGCATGCTTTGTCCTACATTTTCTTACTTCCTTGCAATTCATCACTGCCTCTCATTGCAGTTGGTGTGAGATCTTTAGGATTGACCTCAGTATTGCTGGGAAATGTATTTCTAGATTGGATTTGCAAGGTTAGGGCCAGCTGCCCTAATTGAGTCTCTAAGTTTCTTAATGTAGCATTAATATTGGTTTGGAACACAGTTGTGTTAGCTTGGAAATTCTCAAGTTCAGCAAACTTTTTCTCATGCACATTCAAGATCCTTTTGTTTTCTATCATGAATTATAGCACCTGATCTTCAAAGGTTTGAGTTCTTTTATGCCCTTGATACTCTCCTCTGTTGTCCCTATGTTGTTGCTGCTATTGTTGCTGCTGCTACTGTTGTTGTTGCTGCTGTTGGAATCCAGGCTGAGTATAAGCCTGATGGTGGTTCTGTCCATGTCTAGGGCCTTGTTGTGCTCCACCATACGAAAAGCTCTCGTGGTTCCTCAGTGCTGGAGTGTAATGTGTTGGCAAGTTAGGTTAGGCTTGAAGGTAAACTCTCCGCCATTCATATACTTTGTTTCAACTTCGTAGGCTCTCTTCTTCATACCTCGCACTATTTCTCCTTCCTTCTCTTACGCCTCCAACTCTCATGTGCGTTATGCATCCTTTTCATTGCTACTTAGCTTGTTCATTAATGCATTGCTTTGACTTTCTATGGTTATAGCTCTATCCAATCCAATCAGCCATTTCCTCATCCTATTGTTGCTCCCCTAAGATCTCGTATGGAGTCTCAGAGTTTCATTCGCAAGGACCTATCAGCAACTTGCCTCGCTCTCCGCACTTCTTCTTTAAAAACCTCCATACAGATGCATCAATTATACCTTGGAGGTATAATTCATGGCATGGTAGAAAATGTCCATACGAGTTTGTCAGACTATCCCATGCACAGGCACCTCTTATTAGTCTCTGAACCTCTCCCATGTAAGTGACTCTCATCCTCCCCTTGTTCGAACACAATGATTTCTTCTCTCTCTCGTAGTGAGAGCCGGAGGGAAAAATCCATCACACGCTCCACCGCCTTCCCAAGTATTCACTGATCCAATTGGCAGTGAGTCAAACCATGTGGCTGCCATATCTCTCAATGAGAATGGGAAGAGTTGATGCTTGATTACATATGGTCTAACTCCATTCAGTTTCACAAGAGCCTCATATCCTCATAAATCTCCTTAGATGTCATTTGGATCTTCGTATGTACTAAAGGAACTGGTGTTGCCAACCATTGTAATTGTGCCGGTTTCAACTCAAAGTTGTTTGTTTAATAGGGGGTTGTCTCACAAGCAGAGTATTCTTCGATGATGGGCCTCCCAAAATTCCATCTGTTAGGCCTCTCGTGGTCTCTCTCGCTACTTCTTCTTCTTGAAATAGTCTCAATCTTTTCTATTTGATGAGCCATACTTCTATCTTCAAAGACTAATAGTTTTTCATATTTTTCGTGGTTCTTTCGATTTCTCAGATCTAGAGGCGTAGATTTCATTTTGATTTTTTGTGCATTTAATACCTTCCTGAAATGATAACACACTGAAATCAAATAGAGTCAGTGATAACAAAAATTATATATTCATTAAGCTTCCAAAAGATCGCAGCGCTTATTCGCCATCAAGTGTTAAACCGTTGTGTTGGGATTTTCTGAATTTTTTGTAAAATAAAGAAAAATGTCCAAATTAGCATTTCTCTTTTGTCGACACATTTTAAATTCTTTAGATCCCTGGCAACGGCGCCAAAAACTTGTTAAGACCAAATGCTATATACAAATTTTAAAACACCATCATCAAAGGATTATTATCTAATCCCTGACAATGGCGCCAAAAACTTGTTAAGACTAAATGCTATATACAAATTTTAAAACACCATCATCAAAGGATTATTATCTAATCCTTGGTAACGGCGCCAAAAACTTGTTAAGACAAAATATAACTTGTATGCTCATAAGAAGAATAATTTTATTCACTAAACTCAATTAAAGATTTATTTTGGTATTAAAACTGCAAGTACAAAGGTCAGAGGCACGCGACAAGCTCCGTTCGAATATCGTTCCCACTAAGATTGAAGAGAAATTAAAGTTCAATTACCCTAACTACTCAAGTTCTACACTATTTGAACGTCTAGTTTAGAGAAAATTTAGTAACCTAATAAGAATTTTAATAACTGGAATCCTACAGTTAAAATAAAGGGAAAAAATTAAATCCTAAATAATAATTGGACTGAACCAGATTATTGCTGGAAGTAGACATTGGGATTTCATTGCTGTGAAATTATCAATTCCTACATCATGATCTCATTCTATTTTCCCCTGAGTTGGAATCTGAATTTGTTAGAAGGCAAGGTAGTATAGTTTGGATTCCTCCATAACCATACTTTCACTGAGTAGAGATTCATGTTCATTCCTGAAACATGATTCTAACCAATTACTTGTAATTAGAATTTCTTTGTAAGATCTGAGTATTTTTCTTTTCCAATACTTCAAACACATTTACACTGCATTAAGCCTCAAGACAAGGCACTGGTTAGATTCCCATAAAATTAATGGGATAACTCAACTAAGATTATGGAAAGAGCTGTCTTTTTCCCAATTAGATCCATGCTAACACCTGATCAAGATCGAAGCTTCTTCCTACCAAGGAGAGATCTTTAATTTGATTAAATTGATATATCACTCAACCCACTCTCAAAACCATGAGCAAATTGAGGATTTATCTAAGAACCTTCAAAGCTCATTAGTCCTTCAATATTAGTCAACATACCCCAAGAACTGGATATAGGCTCTTAGGAATCTCCATCTTGTGTCACTCGTAGGCCCTGGAATCATACAAACAATAATCCTTTTCATGGGTATAAGCTACTAAAATCGGGAATAATGACTCAAGAACAACACCATTCAAATAAATTCAACATTTAACTCAGGAAATTTTTTCTCATCATGCAAAAAGATCATAATCAACATCATATCTTCTTCCCAAGGAAGTTGTGTTCTCGAAAACCGGATTACGTATCACATTGAACAATGACAGAAAATTGAATCAGAATCGCAATCAATCAAGAAATGATTTCCAGCCTTTTTTTATGAAGTTCATTAATTTAAACAATCGAATTAACACTTCTGCATTTAATTTCAACTTCAAAACTGAACAAATTATTGTTTCGCATCCGCAAATGAATCAAAACCCCACGCAAGCTAATCTGTCGTAAGAAAAAGAAAAAGATACAAAAATAAAGAAAATATAATACAATGAGTCCCGCCCCTAGGGTACTTAATTGTTATTGCCGACCGACCATTGCCAGAATAAGTTTTTATTTATAGAGCCCTAAATTCAGCCCTAAAATTTAGCTATGAGTAATCCCTACATTTGCCTTGATTTTCCTTTCATAAGTGAATTAGAAGTTGTAGTTGCGACAGAAGTTTTGTGTCTGTTGTGTACGCAAATGTTCTGGTCATGACTTAAAGATCTTGTGTCAGTCTTACTCAAGCCATAATATCTGATCGCTGATATGGCAATCTCTTCCTTTTCGCATGATGACTCTATCGCAGCAGAAGTTTCCTTTGTCATGACAAGATTTTTGGTGCATTACCTCATATAGTTATGTCAACATCGATAATACGGCAGGAACACAGGCTTTTGAGCCAGCTTCCGAGAAGTTGTCGCGACTAAAGTTTTTTCATTCCATTTGACAAACACCGTCAGATTATGTTGCAATCGCCTGCACATCCGCATTTCTTCGTGGACCCGTATGTTCTGGTCAGCGACAGAGGCTTGTCACAAATCGAGCTTAATTTCGCGCTTTGTTTCATGTCAGACCTCGACTTTGTGTTGTGTGGATAGCTTTGCGATGTCACTTACTCCCAATATGTTATGTCGCGGACAAGCCAGATGTGTAACATCTTTCCTGTCACATAGTTCTTCCGGTCGCTACATAACTTTCGCTTTTAGCTTGTCTTCGTGTCATGACTTTTATTTCGTCATACAGACTTTTCGGTTCAAATGATTCGCGGTTTAATTCGAAGATTCCGTCAGTAGACATCAAAACACCTTTTAAGCTTGTTGCAACCTTAAGACTCCTTGTTGCAACCAAAGCAACATCCATTACACCCTTTGTCGCTAACCCGCTTTCTTGTCACAACTCAAACTTTTCCACCATCTTTTCGTCTCAACAAACTTTTCCATGTTACGAGTCGACCGCGATGGTAGGGTTCTATCGCTACGTATATTCCCGCTTTAGTTCAACATTATATGCAAACACAAACTATTTTGTTCACGCTGACTAGCATATGTTTCCCATTCTCGCCGCGACCGCCATCTTCCTCGTCGACTCAGCCTAATCATAACAATCGATTTTCGTGTCATGACACAAGAAACGTTGTCACACGCTTTTCGTAATCGGGTCGTCGGTCACACACATCAAACTCTCACCTCGACCGAGACCGTTGTAATTGCCGTTCTTTCTTTCTTGCCGAAATCTCTCATTTTGAATTAACTCCTGCAAAACACAAAGTTTGTAAATATTCCATAATTTGACATTAAAATAACTCAAACACAAAGTGTTAGAAATGGATTAAAACAGATGATTAAGACTCATTAGTTACCTTGATTACAAGATTCCATAACAATTTACAAAGACAATGCCGCATGCATTAAACAACCAAAGAAGATACATCAAAGGTGATAGAACTCAAGCATTATCTCAACAAGTTTTTTTTCACTCACGAACTTCCAGAAGAGAGTCATGAAATCAAGTGAAGCAAATAAGGTCAAGATAATGTCAGATTTATTTATCAAAACTTGGTCATCATCATCATTCAAGAAATTAACATATGCTATCTGGATGCGCTCGTGCTTCAGATCGGGCCGTAAGTTGACACTCATCAGAGGAGTATTATCTTTCAAGTCTATTGCTACATGTACATATGCATGTTGTACTCTTTCCTTCACCAGCCTACTGGTCACCGGCAAGGTTTTAACGAGGCGCTTCTTTAGCATTCAACATCATCAAGACTACAAATGCTATACTTCATTTTCTCATAAGATTTTTCCCTCAGGGTTTTTTGGTAAAGGTTTTAATGTATCACATTATCTAGTATGGGCGGGCATCCAAGGGGGAGTATTGTAATAACGGTGATGACCACTCATATTCTTCATTACAGGGATGACCACCCACATATTCCCGCCTAAGTATAACTCTACCATTAAGGCTTGTGACCCTTCCTATACCCTTTCTATCTTCATATTCAAGATCAGAGCTCATAAAAGGGAGGACTTAGAATCCTCGGAAAAATATAGGATGGAGTGACAAGGAATTTCTTTTTCAGACCCTCTTACCTTTTCATTACTTTACAACACAATCACCAAATATACCAACAAATAGGTTTATTTGACAGCAACAATATCCCAAGCCTACTTGGCGCATTTAATTTAGACAACATATTTATAACAAACTAATATTTTGAACATGATATGGAAAGTGGCCCACCAAGCCTACTAATGAAACTCAAATAGTAACCCATGTCGCAGTGCGTTTCTATGTTATCACACCCAGAAAAGTCCCCGATGTTAAAGTGGTCACAAAGGTCCTCCTAAAACCTCTTCCCTAAGGCCTTTATCGCCTTCATGATAGTACTTCTAGACATATACCAAATGTCATTATCCATGGGAAATTGATCTAGAACTTTATCAGATAACACAAACATTTATCAATCAAAACTTTGTTTCAATAAACTTTCGCTTTCAATAAAACTAATAGGAGTCTTGTCGGGAGGATTATTAATGTTACTAAAATTGAACATTAACCATTAATTTAATTCCAAAATTATCTTTAATATCTAAGGGTTGTCGACATTAGGCTGTATGACCTCATTAAAAATTTGAAATTATTTTATATCTAATCTGACAAACGTCATGTTTATCCGTTGGGCTATCATATAACCATTTTATTATTGATCCTATTGGAGCTCGTATGTTTCAATAATTAAATTACTTAACCTTCACCCATTGGATATTTGTATACATTAAATTTATTAGGTTTTCCATAATAATAAATCTAGACATTAATATTACTAAAATTGAATGTGATAAACTATTAATTAATTTAAAATTATCTTTAATATCCGAGTATTGGTCTAATGCTGGGGCCATACAATCTCATTAAAATTTGAAATTATTTTAGATCCAATCCTTACAAAATCCGATCATGTTTATCCATTGGTACATCACATAACTATTTTTATTATTGGACCCTTAATGGAGCCCGTAGGTTTCAAATTAATTAAATTAATTATAACCTTCACCTATTCTAAGATTTTACATTAATTTATTAGGTTTCCATAATAATAATATCTAGACAAAACAAAATATCATTATGCAGTGTATATATCACATTATGAAATTATATGGCATCGCTCTATTCTAAATGGTATATAATCACACATCACATATTATGATCTATATAAAAACAATAATTGTAAGCAAAGAATAAATAATGGGCCTTTAATCCATGGGTTCAGAAAAGAAAATTACGTGTGTAAAAATCCAATAAAGCCAAGAACCCTAACTTGATATCTAACCCGTAATCCATCTTTCCATCAGGTCTTGAAGTTCTTTGAATTGTGAGCCAAGTTAGAATTGGCTCTGTGGCTTTAAGCCCAAAAACACAAAACTCTTGCATTAGTCTCCTCATGTCGAGCACCAAAATTACTGTCAATCACTATACACGACTCGGATCATCACGAAATTTTTCTAGAAGGTAGATCACCACATAAGGAACCAATTGACCAAATTTTTTCCAAATCCAACGTTGAACGCTCCCCAATGCGTCGCCAAAAGTCAGAAACCAAAATCGTTGTCAGTCGTTGCACAAAGCTCAAATCATCATAAAAATTTACAAAGAGATAGAATAGCACATAAGGAACATACTGGTCAAATTTCGTCCAAATCCGAGACTGCACGTACCCCTAGGTAGAGTCTGAAGCCAAAAACTAAAATCATCGCAATCATCGCACGTGCCTCGGCTTCGGCGCGTGACCAGCCTCTCAGATTCGGGTCTTCTAGCGACCCTCTTCCTCCCACTAACCCTCCTTTGTGTCCCCTATATGATTATGGTGTTGGTCCGCCAAACCGAGGCTTCGATCGAATTAAAAACGATGAACAATAATATGTAGTAGTTTTGCTTTAGGTAGTTATTACATAATTATCCAATAAATATGAATTTATATAAAATTATCCAAAAATAAATAAATAAATTAAGGAGGAATACCTAATCTTATGATTAACCTACAAATTACATAAAAAATACAATCAAACTTTTAACAGATTAAGGGCCAAAATAAAATATCTGCTTATACAAAAAATATAAATAACATGAAACATAGAACCTAAGTGCCATATATCTAATTACGTCAAATATACATGTAAAAAATATAAGGATTCGGTTTACCACATACTGATTCAATCTAGGCTCGATACTATAATTTCATGGGACTCACGTATAGCGGAAGTCCGATCATGATTGAACAAATGTGTGGATAAACTAATGCCACCATCCTTAGATTTACTAACCTCTTGGCATGACTTTCCAAACTATTCTGGGCCATGATAGACACAAAGGACGCACCTAATTACTGTAGAGAGTAGAATAAACATGTATGTATGTAAAGGCCTTAAGGAGAATATACGAAGGTCTTAAGGAGAGGGGTCTATTTATAGATTCCATATCCTAATCTTATTAGGTTATTTGTCTGACCCACAAATAAGAAAATATCAATTTTCTTAGAACCTAATTCTGAACTTGACTCAATACTCAATTAAAGAGGTTAACTACACTCTTAACATCTTATGAGATTATATCAAGATATATACTTTAGCTAATGTCATACTATTCACTACATGTAGACTCCTCATGAGCTAGCATATGTAATCTAACAAAATATATGCTATCAATCTTCCAAGATTGCTTTTATATGCCTGCAGCCATATCCTCGTATTAGCAATCAACTAATATACTCTAACTCACAAATGTCATTTTTCAAACTTTACTAAATAAATAACTACGATCACAGTTTACATTATCATACATCCCAAGATCGTTGATGGAGCATCTATTTCCATCCTATTAGATAGCATAGTATTTATCTTAAGAATATTATTTTTGATATTCTTTTTGTTTATGTTGCATAGATGTAAAGACTCCAAGTTGTTTAGAGAGCTTGCATATATGTCGAGGTTATCCTAACTGACGGCGATCCGACCTGGGCTTTGACTCGGTTCGACCGAAGCCCGCGATACGACTCGCGAAACGAAGTCAGAAGTCAGAAAGACTATTTCAAGGATAGCAGGTACCTCACCACCTTCCAGAGCCCACAACAAATTCCAAGAGGGTGCAAGGGCTTGCCCCTATGATATGGGTCTCCCAGCTGGGGTATTTTCATCATATTAAGACCTCGGTTCAACCTGAAAGCCTGCGATACGACTTTTGTGAAAATGAAAAGTCGAGAAAAAAAAATAGAGATTTGTTGTGATAGCAGAGCCTAGCTTCGTAGCCCACAACAAATTCCAAGAGGGTGCAAGGGCTTGCCTCTATGATATGGTCTCCCAACCAAGTATTTTCATCTTATTAATTATATTATAGCTATTCTCTATTTCATTGTGACTGTAATTTCTCTCATATTCATAATGAAGTTTTCTCTTTTATTTATTTTTTTTTCTTATAAGGATTTTCATGTAAATCTATTTTTTTTTTGTTTTCGTATTTCATTATTATGTCATTATTCATAACACTAACTTATTCACATTTGGTTCAGGGACTTAGACAACCTATTTAGAAGCCATATTGAAATATTTTCTCATATGAGTGGACTAATATGTGTTACTAAGATGGAGTATTTAAAAGTAAGACACAATATCACAAATATATATATATATATATATATATATATATATATATATATATATATATATGAATAGATAAATAAAAGATAAAATAATTAGATATATAAGTAGTTTTCGCCATTTTATTGTCATAATAAATAAATAAATTAAATAAAGTACAAAAATACAAATTTGAATACCCAAAAAGAGATGTAGGTAGTGTTTGTTTTTCACTTAATTGCCGAATAACTTTTTCAACTTAATGCTAAACAAAAGATTTAATAAGATTAAGTATTAAATTATTTGTTTTTAACATTGGTTAATAAGTGGATGGTGTTACATCTCAAAGGAAATCTTTATTTTTCACTCCAAATTGGCATATTTTTTATAGTTAGAGATAATGAAGTCCGCATTTTAGAGTCTCAACTCAAAAAAGTAATCTCTATTTGTAACTTCAAATCACTATTCATTATTCAAACATTCATTTTTTAAAATTAGAATATTATATATGAAATAATTTTATTTATATTTAAATATAAATATAATTTTTTAAATAAATAAAATATATTAAAACCTAAAAATGCATTTTAAAGTAATAAATATTATATTATAGAGCATCATATTACATTAGAAAATAAAGTAACATTAATAAAAGCTATACTAAAATACATTAACTAAATGATAAAATACAATATAAAAACGCAATAAGGTGGTAAATCACTTCATAATGGCCAATTACATTAATTACAATTACTAAAATTACCATCACTAGACCACTAATTCCACTTTATTGATTTACAGTCATTTTTTCAATAATTCCATTTTTTCACCTTAAAATACTCACACGCTCAAATGGGTAGGAAATTAAGTCAAGATCAAGATAAGGAAGCTCATTATGCATTTCAAATTTCACTACATTTATAGGAAAGATATATCAACGCTTCTTAGCTAATGTATTAGTTTAAGTAAATGATGCGCAAAACATCACACGATATACTTATGTTCTTTTTTTTCTTCAATATGAATTTGTATTTTTTCTAAAAAAATTATTGCATTAATTAATTAAAATCTTAATATTTTATTATATCTAATTCCAACCAACAATCTTTATTTTCTAACATAAAAAACGAAAAATAATAAAAATGTATTTATATCATTGTCAAAAATAATTTTAATAAAAATTAAATTATTTAAAATTTATTTATTTTAAGAAAACTTTTAAATTATTAAAATAAATTAATACTACAAAATCAATATATTTAAAATCTATTTGGCAATATTATATATGAAAAGTAATTCAATATTAATAAAATAATAAATATAAGTATGTCAAAAATAAAATATGTTACAAAAATATAATTAAATAATTATTTTATTATTATAATAATAAAATAACGTAGTTAATAAGAGATAATAATAAAATAATGTAAAACAAATATTATTAAGACGCTATTCTCTTATCCTATATTTGTAGATTAATGTTCAATCTCAGATACGAGACAGATTATCTACGCTCTATTTTAGTAGATCAAAATATATAACTTTTGAAGCATGATTTTTGCCTAAAATATCTATACGTGAAAAATGTTCTTTATAAATGCCTAGCTCTCCTCATTAATTAAGGTTATTTCTGTTTTGAAGATAACTCTCTCATACAGACGGGTCTAACTGTGAATTGAATTGATAACTTAATAAATATATATAATCATATTTTACTTTAATGAAAAAATGTAACATTTGTATATTTATAATTATATTTAAGATATGAATAATTGATACGAATAATATCTAACTTTAATCGATTTTCTTTAATTAGATTTATTAAATAATTTCGTTATTGGGTGCTTTTTTGTTTTGATCCCACTTTAATACCTTAGCAGGTTATCTCTCCTCTCTACGTAGCACTACTAATTCTGGGTTTCCAAAATATTTAATATTATTATTATTTTTTAAAATGAGTCTTAGGGAAAGAAGTGTTGGAGTGTTTGATGGCGAGAAAATCATGTTCTCTTGACCCTTCGAAATTCTTGCCAGGTATTACTGAAGGCGATAAAATCACATTCCTCTTCGACTCGATAAAGTTCCCCACTGGATTTTCCTTCCCAGGCGAGAACATGGCATTTTCCTCGGCTCCCCTATTTTGTTTGGAAGGCGAGAAAACCACACTTTTCCCATTTGGTTCCCCTTCCCCTGGCGAAAATTCGACGCTTACCTTTGCTCCGCCACATGGGTTCTGTTTGGAAGACGAGAAAACTGTGGCTTCATCATCACGGTTAGCCGAGCGGGTCTTCAGCTCAGTCCACAAGCCAAACTTTTTGAGCTCAGTCGGGAAAACGGAATCGGAGAAGGCAGAGCAGTTGATGGCAACAACTTGTTCGAGAATTGAGTGTCAGAGAGAAGAAGGTTTGGAGATATGGTTGGTAAATTGATCGTCCATGGCGAACTCTGATCAATGGAGTGTTGCCACTTGCCAGTTGATCTGGAGATTAGTTTCGATTTTTTCTTTAGAAGACATTCATTTTGATTAGTTTTGATTTTTTCTTCCGAAGGCTCTGTGCTCCCTTTCCGGATTTTCCCACTCTACAGAATTGCAAGATCAATATCTACACGATTTCTTAGTCTCTCAGATCCGTTCAACAACAGATAATTGAGGAAACATTCTCAAGCACAATTTCTGCAAGTTTATCGCAATCACTTCACAGCAAATAAACAATTGGGTAAGAAACTGGTTCAACATGCATGATTTGGGTATGGCTTGTTGAAAAACAAGGCTTGATTTGATTCCAGAACAAGATTGATTTGAATTTGAAAAAAAAAAAAAGGCTAGCTTTTGGGAGCTTTCTTCTGATCAATAGACAATTCGGCTTCTCTTAAGTGTGGATTCAGATTTCTGTCCAAATGCGAGAGAACAGGCAATGCTGGAATATGTGGGTTTGGAGGAAGATGCCTGTGTTTGGTAATGCTGAATAAGGTCAGGAATGGAAATGAAAATTGTATTGTATTGAATTGGAAATTTAATAATTTTGATTCTGTTTTAGTATTTGATTAGTTTAGAATATATATTTATTTATATTCCACAATTTGATAATATTGGGGAATTATAATAAAAATAAATAAATTGGACACAATACCATTCCTAATGATTTTAAATAATCTTTATTTTAGTTTTCTGAAAAGGAGGTGTTATTTCTAAAAATAACTTCCAAATGCTATTTTTAGAATTTTTTAAAACGTCATTTATTATTAGACAAAATATTTTAATTATTACCTAATGTTTTCATTTTTAAAATAATTATAGTCAAATGATTAAAATAAAATATTAAAATTAAAATTATTTAATATATACTGGCTTTTAGAACTGTTATTAAGCATTTTAGTTTTTATAACAATTTATTATCAAGATTATAAATTTAATGATAAAATGAAATGTTAATGTACTTTCTCACAAAAAAAAAGTAAATAAAAAAATTCAAACCACATAACTTTCAAAAAATGCTTTAAATTATTAATTGGAATTATGAGGTCTAATGAACAAAAGTTAGAGATAAAATACTAATTTTAAGATTTTATGTTTAATAAAAAGAATTATGAATAGTTATCAAAAAATGAGAATGATGAATCAGATTATCATCGGTATGGTATTATCTAAAGAATCCAAATCCTATTTAGAAGTAGAATTTGATTCTTCATTTAATTAGTTTTTATTTAATTCCCTCTTGTTTAAATTTCATCTAAACATAAGAATGGGATAAAAGGATAACGATATTCTCATTCCACCTCTCCATTTCCACTATCCAAACACACCCCTAAATGTGGGTTTCAATATACCTCTGTTTTCCTGGATCTTCTATGAGGTCTTGGTATCCATTCGGTGTTGAAGATAATGTTTAGGCAGCTGGGTCCATATGGGAGACCTCAGAAGCCTTTAATTACTACGGAAATGGTTGTTGGACTTTGGAGGCAGAGGTGATAGGTGAGAAAGAGGGGGATAAATTATAAACTGATTTCAAAAGAAATAAAAATTTAAAGCTCGTTAGAGCAATCGATATACCACGAGCGAGCAGATCATATTAGATTGTTTTTAACTCCTTTAGCTTGTCATCGGTGCTTCGGGATCAATATAAAAATGTACCCCTAAATTTAAGATTAATCCTAGTTAATCGAAATGTGGGATTATTTAAAAAGATGGATAAAAATTAGGATTATTTATGTCAATTATTTTTGTAAGATATTATTTATTCCATGTTACAAAAATAAATTAATATTTTAAATTTTTTAATAAAAATATGTGTAAAATATTCAAATATAAAATAGAGAATATAGTAGAGAAAAACTTTTATAGAGTTAAATTTACATTTGATGTTTTTTTTTTTTTGACGGTTTGATAAAATATTTTCAAAGGAATTGGATTTCTCAATAGTACCCCATAGGCAGGCCTAAAATTTTTAACTGTAGGATACCTGCAAATATAATTAGATTGTATAAATTTTTTTTCAATGCTCACGTAAATCGTTTGACAAGAAATTAGACGGTCTAAGAAGTTAATATTGGACTGGTCCACTGACTATAATTTCTCAATTTTCGTTTAAGATTTTCAAATGCTAAAAGCAAATCGTTAATTTTCAATAAATCAAATGGTTCAAGAAGTTTGCCTCTATTCGATCAAACGGTTCATGACCGGTTGTCCGACACTCCTTTATGTCCCAAAAGTGTTTAAACCGGTTGATTAAAAGAATTGTCCGGTGTTATTAATTAATGCCACTTAAGGGTTGTTTTGACATGCTTTAAAACGCATTTTAATTTCACTGGCTTACTAGTCTTTGTGGTCGATTTTGTGTGTTATTTGTGGTTGTATGTACTATGTCCCAACAAGTACATAGGATATTTGGATTAAAAAAGAATTATTCGCATCAAGTAATCGACGCCCTAGTGCCGGTCGACGCGCTTTAAAATGACTTTAATTGTCGCTTTTGCGACCCGCTTGGTGACTGATTCAGGTGATGATTCAGGGTCAGGTGTGTAATATGTCTCTAAAAAGTGCTTGCGATCGTTTTGGATTGAAAATAAAATCCGACCATATGTCCTTAGTCGGTTTCGAGGCTTCGCTTAAAGGCTTGTTTGGTCGCTTTTATACTCAAGAGTTTGGCTAATCGCTTGTTTGGGCTGTTTTTGTGGGCATTATATATGTCAGCAATCGAATTTCGAGGGGCGATAAGGCATACTTGATTGATAATAGCATGATTGATAATTGTTGTTTAATTTAACGCCGATATACGATGCCATATATCGACATTGAAATGAATGATTGTTTTGGAAATTATATGCCAATATAATTCGTCCACAGATACATATTAAATGTATGAGATAAATTGTTCATACGATATTCATTACTACGCATTTGATATCGGCTACTTATTTATTACTACATCAGATACGCACGGTAACATCGTATTTCACGCGCTGGTTATGACGGTCGGTATCAGCACCACAATGGGTGATTGATGAGCCGGTTTCTGGTGACGCGGACGGGTCCAATAGAGTCGCACCATTAATAAATGGTAATAATCAGGTCGTAATAGCAAGAAAGGTTAGATACTTCATCTGGGAAAGACCGAATCGGGTTTAGACACTCCAATAAAGGAAGTTCAAAAAGTCATTTAAACAAGCGCTGTGCTCGCATGACCGAAATTCGTTTGTCCACAAAAGACATGGTTTTGTAAATAAACGATCATTCGAGGCTTAACATCCAAAAACTTTTCGTTTGTAAAACAAATGATTTTGTTTAAAAATGATCATTGGGATGTAATCTATCAATGACGGTTTATCACACATGGGCACGATAGTGTGGTAGGAGTCGACAAAGATCTTGGAGATGATGGAGTCGGTAAAGACCTCGTGCATGGTGCATGAGCGGTGTTATCTCATTTCATACATTTATTACGTGTAATCTCCAACATGATCGCGATATTCTTGCTTGAAATTATAAGAACGGAAGTAACATTGTGGCGTACTCAAAGCAGTGACTCTTCATGTATCTACTTTATCGGGCGGCTCACTCTATAATGGAAAACATTTACAAAAGTGTGACTTTGCTGGTGGACGGTTCTTATCCGAGGCTACAAGGGTAAAGAAAGCCGACGTGTAGCTTCTATATATGCTTTTGTAATTGTTTTTGTAAAATAATTTGGAACAAATTATTTTTGGCATGTACTAATATGTAAAGAGTTGTAATTAAACCCATATGGACTGTTTTTAATATAGTCTTACATGTTTTTATATGAATATGGATAAATGGGCCTGGTGTGGTCAATTTTTACTTATAAATGGACCCAATGTGGTCATTGTGTTATATTAGGCCCCGGATGGGTCATGTTGTTGTATAATGTACAGGTTGAGAATTGGACAAAGCTCCCTATACAAAGGAGATTATGTTCGATTTTTGTTAAATTATGGATCTCGGTAAATGGGATACAACGGCAGGGTATCGAAGTCATATGATATCCACTGTGCATTTTGCCTGGCCGATGGTGATCAACGAACCCTGATTTTAGGTCGCCACATTCGATATCGTAGCATAAGTATGCGATTACCAGTGGCCTCGATGGTACGGGTCTAGACCATTGCATTCATCAGGTATCATGTTTGGTATACTCAATATGCTACATGATCAGGTGTCAGGTTTGCAGAATAATATACATGGTAAAGTGTATATGGAAAAGAGAAATACCTGTGGTTAGAAACATAAACTTTAAGGTTCGGAAAAGAACAAACGTGGATAGTTCGATAAATGAGGTCTACTAGTGAAGGCACATGCACTACTAGTTGCACAAGGAGAGAAATCAAAGTTTATACTTGATCCCTATTTTGGGATACTGTAAGACTAAATTGCTATCCTGACATATGTGTATTTGGGCTTAGTCGAGGAACAGACAATCCAGGCGGTGGGGCGGAGAAACAACCAACCACCACCGGCCTTGACCCAACGAGCCTCATAGAGGCTACAGGCCAGACTACCATTGCACGGGCGAGTACCAGGGCTACCACCATTGCATGCCAGTGTAATCGTGAGCTGTGTGGAGGTCAGTAACCTCCGAGGTTCAAGGCACATCATCCCTCCCCAACCTTCAAAGAGAGGATGTGACCTCGATGGAAGCCGAGCAATTGTCTGACAAGTCTACAAGATCTTGGAGGCTATGGAGATCACCTCCGATGCCATGAGGATAAGGCTAGCTGCATTCCAACTAGAGGGCGAATCCCAAGTATGGTGGGATTAGGTCAAAGCCTTAAGGAATTTGGAGGCAATGACATGGGAAGAGTTCTATGAGCTCTTCATGGACAAGTATTTCCAAAAGTCTGCTCGACCTGCAGAAGCTAGGGAGTTCTTGGAACTAAAGCAAGGAATGATAACAGTGCTTGAATACATGGCTAAGTTCACTGAGTTAACCCGTTTCCCCGATGATTATGTGGCCACAGACATGGCCAAAGTGAGAAAGTTCAAGGATGGTCTGAAATTGTCTATTTAGGTAAAATTGTGGGACTTCTCCTGCAAGACTTGGAGTCGATGGTCAAGATAGCTATGGTCATTGAGAGAGAGGTGGATGACACATAGAGATCGTGATGCGGTGTTAAAAAGATAAGGTGACGGTGGAGAGTCAACCTCTTCCAAATTTCAAGGAAGAAGCAAGACTTTGCTCTACGAGGGTCAGAAGGACAGCCGCACTATCAGTCCAAGGCCAGGGTTAATCATCCCAAGATGGGAGACACTTTAGGGCTACTAGCCAGTTAGGGCAGAAGACATGTTTCCATTGCCACCAGTTGAGACACATGAGACGGGATTGTCCTCAAAGGCAGGGATCTCAAAGTTATGGGACACCCTAGTCCCAGTCATCATTGGGACGCTCCTAGACTTAGTTTGTTCCTCCTTACCCCACCATGGTCCAGGGGAACCAATATCAGCCTTGTGGCAGGCCGCACGTGTCCCGACTACTCACAATTAGGCGTGACGTATGTGTGGCATGGGTCAAGGTTGGTGGCTAAAATACATCGAGACTTTAGTGGACCTAAGGACGGTCTACTCATCACATCTCGTGCTGCTTGCAGATTCAGAGACCCGAAATCTTACCTCGGAAAAAGGTAAAATTGTAATTGGGGTAAAAATTCTGAAATTTATTCTCTCTAGATCTTGGATGGAAAACGGATTTTACCACTGAATCGCCTTGCGCAAATCTAGCTACTACGTCGAATTCTCACACTCGGAGATATTCACTTACACGCCGAGGCATCGAAGCCATAGGTGCCGAAAACCACTGAGATGTGACAAAATCACATATAACATGTACACATGTTATACAAGTACATGAGTAAAGAGATGATTAAACGAATCTGGCCGAGATAAATGCCAAATGTCAAAATCCAAGCTTAGGGACATAATGGTCATTATTTAAATTTTAAACGACACTGAAGACAAAAACAACCACAAGGCCATCTCTACTCTTAAAATGAGAACCCAAAACGTGCTGGAAAAGAAATTGATGCAAAGGCCACTTTTAGTTTTCTTTAGAGAGAGCAACTCTTTTAAATTTCCTAAGAAATCCGACCGCCTAATTGGCCAGACAAGAAGCAAAGCCGTCATGAACGAGGCCTCACGCGTGTTCGTTTTAAGGAGTTTCACAAACTCCGTGAGGTAGGATTTATCCTACTTAAAGCTCTGTACCTTTATTTGGGGTTGCTTTATAATGTTTCGGTTGGATTGAGGCCTTGAACGACCGTTTGATCGGTCCCAAAACTTGGGACCGAATTGTTGTAATTTTTGAAGCCCAAATTGTGTAGTCCGTGACTGAGCACGGCTGGTTTGGGCTGTTGGATTGTGCTTTGTCAAATAAATCATGTTTTGGTTTGTATGAGCCTGAAATGTCGCGAAATTGGGTTCCACAAAGTGAACCGGCTGACGCGACTTGCTCTTAACAAGAACCCGAGGGTTACACTATTCATATAAATTGTGTTCACAAAATATTTTTGCAAATATCGTGTTTTGTCGAGTAATTCAAATCGAATTACTCGGTTGTAAATTAGCTCAATGGAGCTAACTTTTTGGTATAATGGAATGAAATTGCTTAACATGTTCAGGTGATTTAAATTATGTGAATATTCATGATTTTATATTTACATGTGTTATATAATTGTATTGAATTGACATCATGCATTCCATATGTGCAATCAAGCACCCTAGAACAATAGATGAGTGGCTGAGGTGATTCTTTAGAGAATGGTTCGCAGGGTTGACTAAAAAAAAAAAATTATCTGAGGGTAGTCCATATAAAATATCAATCGCCTGAAATGGCCCAACGATATACATCGGAGGGGAAGCTGTCCACAACATAACATCTGAGTCGGTCCACTACTTATATCGAGGGTTGTCCATAAATAAAAACAAACATCTGTTGAAAATAAGGTTTCACACGGGCTTAGGTGCGGAGGGAGCCTAGCTATAATGATACGAGTTGATCACGTATTATCTGGCAGTGATCATGCATTTACTCAACGTGATGTTTTCACTGAGCATCAGATATGCACTTAAAGGAGAGAATCACCAGGTGATTCCACCATCGAGCATTAATTTCACCCTCGTCGAGGGATATTATTTTAAGGTACGTGGAGCGACGAGGAGATGGCTCATCATAGCCACTTAAGAAAGCCGGTTTGGTTTTACTATGTATACATGTATTGTAATTCTGGGACTGATATACGTTTCAGATAAGAGTGAATTATCAACTCTCAACCATGAGAAATATGTATTCGGGTCGATATATTGGTCGAGCGATGATTCTTCCGCAGGCCCAAGTGGGCCATTATTTACTCTCATTCGACCCTACGGGTCGCTTGACGTTGGGACAAAGATGTACTAAGGGCAGAGCCCCCGCACAAAGGAGACTCGCCCGATTTTCGTGAGAATGGGTCACTCGACATTCATGTTGTTTCCACTTTGCCGACGGTAGTCTGTCTGACTCCCGGATTCGGGGCTACAAGTTCACCCATATTCAAGGTACATTTACCTCTCGCTTATGGGCAAGAGTATTATTTGATGTCAGCATCTCATTCATTCATCACGCATCATGTATGAAAGATTTGGGCTTAGAGGTTGAAACCTTGGAAGAGCCATTGCATGTGAGTTCTCCCTTAAGAACTAGGGTGAGCATTGATTAGATATGTCGGGATTGTGAGTTAGAGATCTCAAGAATTCTACTCACTGTGGACGTTAGGGTCATGGACATGTCAAAGTTTGATGTCATCCTGTGACGGACTGGCCGATGGCGTCACCAAGTCGCCATTGATCGTGGATCAGTAGAGGGTTATCGCTACACACTGTGATGATGTTTGTGTTAGGTTTCAGGGGGATAAGCACGATGCTTTACCCCAAGCTATGTACGATTTTGGATGGCACAGGTAGTTGATGGGTTGGTTGGCAAGCCTTACCATAGAGGACGTGGCGAGACAGGAGTTGGGTCTACCTCGGGTAGTTTGTGAGTATGAAGATGTTTTTTTGAACAAACTACTGGGATTACCTCCGCATAGGGATGTAGACTTCACTATTGAGTTGCATCCTGGTATATCACCTATTTCTATGACTCCGCATAGAATGGCGTTTGTTGAGTTGCAGGAACTCAAAGTTTAATTATAGGAATTGTTGGACAGGGGTTTTATTAGACTCCAGCACTTCTACCTCGGCGCTTCTGTTGTTTTCCCAAGAAGAAAGGATAAGACCTCAATATGAATAGACTAATGTGCAATTGAATGTGGTTACTATTAAGAATAGGTCCCCTTTGCTGAGGATTGATGACTTATTTGATCAGCTGAGAGAGGCGCAGGTTTATTCCAAGATAGATCTCCGCACCGGTTACCATCAATTGAGGGTTAGGGAGGTAGATATCCCTAAGACGGCGTTTAGGACGCGGTATGAGCATTTCGAGTTCATAATAATGCCTTTCGGATAGACGAATGCTCTAGTGGGATTCATGGATCTCATGCATAGGGTATTCCAGACCTATCTAGATTAGTTTGTCGTGGTCTTCAAGTACGACATCTTGATCTACCTAAGTCCGAGGATGGGAAAGATGATGGTCTTATTTATGACTATGCTCCGTGCTCTCGAGAGGACTATCGCTGTATGCCAAATTTAGTAAGTGTGAATTTTAGCTTACTAAGGTGAAATTCTTGGGGCATGTGGTATTGGCTTCGGGTGTATTCGTGGACCCCGAGAAGGTCAGAGGCAAGAGGAGTCGAGAGACCAAGTCGCCAGATACACGGTTTCTCACCAAGTGTGGTATTACAAGGTTCATCAGGACTTCTCGATTAGCTTCACCCATGAGATTGACTCAAAGGGAGGCTTCGGGTTTGAGTGAATGCTTGAGCAAGAGAGGGCATTCCAGAATTAAAAGGAGGCTTACTAAATTCCTATTATGATAATTCTAGAAAGGAATAGATATGTTGTATTGTGATGCCTCTTTAAGGACGGACTTGAATGGTTTTCATGCAACCGAGGGTAGTGGCTTATACCCTGCTTAAAGAACCATTTGTTATTAATTACCCTACACATGACATGAGTCATGCCATCGTTCGCCTTTAAAGGTTTGGCACCACTATCTATACGGTGATGCTTTGAGGTGTTTTCGACCATAAAATCAAGTACATTTTAAATATAAATCTCAACATGAGGCAAACAGCGGATGAAATATCAGAGGACTATGACTTCACGTTGCATCACCATCCCGATAAGGCAAATGTGGTGGTTGATGCACTCAATCGGAAGTCACAGGGAGTGTTGGAGTGGCAGATGCTCGAGGTCAGGCCGCCCCGGTTGCACTATGTGGGCTGTGCCCGTGGTACTTCATTGAGTGGCTATGCCTCCATTGAGCAAAGTGATCGAGTCCTAGGATGGGACACAAAGCGCAAATGATCGGGATACAGGACGTAAGGTCAATATTCACAATGCACGTAGCCTCGGCATAGAGACTAACAGGTTCCCGCCACGCATCTAAGAGAGGAGATCCTCATGTAGTTCCATTGCTTCAGTTTTGTTGTGCACTTAGGTAGCACGAAGATGTACCATTATCTTCATCGCTAGTATTAATAGAGTGGATGAAGAAACAAGTCAGAGATTTTGTTCTGCTGATTTCACGTGTCATCGTGTAAAGGTCGGTTAACTGAGGCCGCCAGGTTACTCCAACCCTTGATAGAAATATAAAGTGGGAGCATACCACGATGAATTTTGTGACTCACTTCCTTCACGACATCGCGGAAGGCATGACGATGTGGGTGATAAAGGAACGCTTACTAAGTCGGCACACTTTTTGGTTGTGCGACGACCTTCACTGAGGAATTCCCAGAGGTTATACTATAATGAGATTGTCCGATTACATGGAGTACCAGTGTTTAAAGATCAGATCGGGATCCAAGGTTTATGACTCATTTGTGGAAGAGTTTCCAACAAGTCATGGGGGCACTATGATATGAGAATGATCCATCCCGCATGTATCGTCGCTAGAGAGGACCATCTAGATGTTAGAGGACATGCAATGGGCATGCGTCCTTGATCTCAAGGATAGCTGGGAAGAACATTTACCCTTTGTGGAATTCGCCTACAACAATAGTTACCACGCGAAAGCATACATTAAGACCCTACGAGGCATTATACGAGGTCTTGTCGATCTCCCAGCTTGTTGGACGGAGATAGGAAAGAGACCCTCTACGGGTTCGGATTTGGTTAAAGATACCTTTGAGAAGGTGGATTTGATATCGGAAGCCGCCTCTCTCATGGCTCGTAGTCGATGTAAGAGCTACGCCGAAAGACTCAGAGACTTTTAGAGTTTGAGGTGGCGATCAGCTGCCTTCTTTGAATAGACGCTAAGAGATACGGTCGTGCCATGTCGTGTAAAACTATCACTGAGGTATCGACTATAGTCATGGTTTAAAGTTGCGGTATCGGTCATCGAATTGGAGGGTCCTGAGACATATTGGTATAGGTGTATCGGCTTCGTACCGGGCGATACGTAAAATAAGATAATTAAAATATTCAAAATATTATAAAAATTATTTTAAAAATAGCGCAATTAAGTGAATCTAAAGTTTAAAAATTAATAAAAATTATATTTAATATTATTTAAATAATTATAAAAATATCCACATAAAATTAGTTATGACATGTCAAAAATAATTTTATTTTAATAACATATTTACTAGTAGAATAAAATAATTAATTTTGTTTTGAATAACAATTAGACTAAAAATCATCATCATCATCATCATCATTAATTATGATGAGGATTAGAACGACAATTCATAATATAAAAATGTTGTTTGAAATTCAAGGATAATTGATTTGATCATATGTTATAAAAAAAAAAATACAAAAATTAAAAATTTTATATTGATAAAAGCATATTGAAATATATTTAAAACTTTGAAATAGATTTAAATCTCTCTTATTCATTATTTCATTCCAAATGTTAAATAAAAAGAAAATAACATTTATTTTAATATATTTATCTAATCTTTAATATCTTAAAATTTTAAAATCATAAACCATATTAAATATATATATATATATATATATATATATATGAAATTTACATTTAAATAAAGTCAATTTTTAAAATAAATAAACATTTTTTAGTATTAAAAAAATGCTTGTACTTTCCCTTCCTTCCCCTTCCCTCAAGCTCTTTTCATTTTCTTCTTTCACAAGCCTCTTTCTCTTTCATTTTCTTCTCTCTCCCCAACACTCACTAAAACTGTGCCTTAAACCCTGAAACCCCTTATGAAATCCAATTCGTGAAAAATAGTAAGCCGACACCTACGATCGCCTCCGAAAGTAAAGCCCCACCCCACGCTTCTCACTCTGTCTAAATTCAATCTTGCGGTGGACCTAATGTACCAAATCCTCCTCCTTCATTGAAAAACAAATGCACCCAAAGCCACCGGTTTCCTTTCAGTGATAATGAATAAAGTCTTCCTATGTCCCAATTTCTCTCTCTATCACTTGAAGAATAAACCCTCTTTTTTCAACAAACCTAGAAAACCCTCTTTCATCAAACCGATACAGATAGATTTTGACTCGGGTATTGATTCGATATCGGCCATAGCCGAGGCGGTTACGACTTACCGAGATTTTCGGAAACCGCAAGAGGAGGCATTTGGATCTGATTTTTAATCCCGCTATGATTGTAAAAAGAAACCAAAGAATGTGAAAAACAATCAAAGCAAAGAAAAATAAAAGAAATCTCTTCACCAACGTTTTAAAGAAAAGCAAAAAAAATCAAATGAACTAAGCTAGACTGGAACCCTAAGCTTTTAGGAAAGAGAATACAAAAGTACTTTAAGCTTGGAAAGAAGCAACACTCGGTGAAGGGATTCTAGAAGCTTTTGTGAAATTAGTGAAGGGATGCTTCAAGCTGCAGGAAACTAGCTGGGTGTACAACAGATAGGCAAAGAGTAAATGATTTATTGTAAGAGTTTTTTGAAAGACCTCAATTCGAATCTAACCCATCATGATTTTTTTATTCGTTTTAACAACAATGCCCTTATTTTATGCTTATAAAAATAACCCTTCTCGTAAAATGATATATGTAAATACATGAAATAGGGAGGAAGGACTTTGGACACCACATTTTAGCTATGATGTGTTTTCCACTCAAGAACGAGATTTGTTTTCTGTGTTTTTGAAAACGGTCTGGAGTTGCCAATTATTTTATTTTTTTAAGGGAAAATAAAATAAGAAAGAAAACTCTAAATGTGACTCATAATATGGAAAAACGAGTCTAGGTCCAAATGTCAGGTTACTTATCGGGGAAGGTATGGTGACAAGCTGTAGCATCCCTCAAAGCCCCTAAAATTTGGGTCTCTAATAATCACATTAAGGCTAATATGACAATTAATTAATCAATCTAAGGATATTGAGAAATAAGCAACAATTATAACACAAACACATTAAACGTATATTAAATGAAAAAAAATATCAAAGTCAAATGAGGTAAGAGCATGTACCTTGGTGATGAATCGAAAAGATTATCAATAGAAAACAGGTTAGTGTAATAACAAATAGAGAAACATTCATGATTAATTAAAAAAAAAATCGGGTTATAAACCAAGTGCCAAATTATTTGTCAAATGACATACGTATCGCTTCGGCCTTACAAGCACCTATCGATTTAGCACGCAAGTCGACTTCACAGAGTTCCATTTTAGAATTATAGAGTAGCAAATCGTGCTTTGAATTTTTAAAATGAGCTGAACTTGTATGTTTAAGTTTGAATTTAATTTCAAAGAATTTTAAATATATATAAAATTTTTTGAATATTTGAAATCAAATAAATATATTTTTTATTTTTTATAAATTAAAGAAAATGAATTCTGGCCTTTTCAAAGATTAAAGAAAAGATTTTGATTTGCTTTTTTTTTTTTAGAAGAAATAAAATGATTTTGGAATTTTGAAATTAAGAAAATGATTTTGTAAATTAAGAAAATGATTTTTGAAATTTAGTTAAAGAAAATGACTTAAATTTTTTTTAGGAAATAAAGAAAATATTATTTTTATGTAGAAACATAAGTAATAGGGTGAAAGTTAAAATAGTAATACACATATGCTTGAAAGTTAGTATTAAAGAAATTTAAAATTTATGGAAAATGGAGGATGTTGTAAATATTTAACCCAGAAAAAACAAACCGTAAAGATGTATTAAGTGGTTTAAGATGTTTACTTAGTACTAAAGACATGAGTTCAATTCCTCATGTTGCATTTGAGATTTTATTTTTGAAAATGTCATGTTCGATACTGAATACATGACAATTGATTAGATCTTAATGGTTCTGACTACACCCCAAGCTAGGACACACTAAGAAATGAATGGATTCACAATAAGAGCTAATCAAATGGCTGATCAGCAAATGAGTTGGACCAAAAGTGGACTGGACTTAATCAAATGGGTTGAGTATGAGGAAATGGATTAGACCTAAGTAAATTGGTTGGATCTAAGCAAATGGGTTGGACATGATGAGCTAGGCTTAAAGTAGGTGGATTGAGTTCACAAATGGGTTAAACTAAAAGAAGACATAAACTAAACTAAAACATAAAATAAATATGGAATAAAACTAAAAAAAGATATCATGTTAATCTTATGAACAGGTAATCTATGTCAATGAATCCACGATATTTAAAAATAAGAATCAATTTAAATAAAACAAAACATGCCCAAAATCACAATCATTAAATGAATAATAAAGAAGGAACAATTGAGAAGTTCTCCACTTAAGTAGATTTCATTACTGCCTTCATTGAAGTTAAAAGACCCTTAACACCATACTACTGAACAGATTCGTTGGAACCGAAAACAACATCCTCTCTAGTCTCTAGCATATATCCAATGTCAACACTAATCCACCCGCGTATAATAAAGAAAAAGTAAAACAAGAAGCTTGACATAGATCCCGTGACCAAAGAAGACGACTTGGCCTCCAAACAAGCACAATCCGGAACACATGAAATCACAACGGTTATTAAAAACTTAGCCTAACGACAACCAAATTAACAGTGTATGAAATCACAAATAAAAAAAGGGAATTTTATTGACGATGACCTTCCTTCAACACATCCCATAAAAACGGAGGTGGGGGCGGAAACCCACACTCTTTGAATAGGAGAGGGTACAGACTGTGCAGCTTTGGCGCGCGAGCCGCTTGGTTAGCTGTTCGACGGCACAGTTGACTGTGCAACTGTAATATCTACTACAATGGTGCAACGATTTCTCATAAGTGCACGGGTTGTACACATAAAGTGGGATCAAAACACAATGATCCCAGGAAAGTGTGGTTTTAGCGATGGATTGATTATCCTTAATTACTAAAGTTTTTAACTATTTAAGCGACCAGGTGACTTCTCATTCTAATTCGATTCGCCAGCTGACCAACCAAGTCCGGGATGCCACTAAAATCACTCAAAATTACTCAAAATCATATCTTTATGAAGCGACATTTAAATCAAGTAAGCCCATAAACATTTACATTTTTAATCAAAATCTACTTACAATGTAGGCATCCAAGACTTTCAAAACCCATTTATGTAAAATCAGATGCTCTTGTATGATTCAAAATTGTTTACATTAAAATGTCCATATCGGAAAGCAATCATCAATTTAAACGAATACATACGCTTCTGGAAAGATACCCGAGATTTCTTACGACCGACATTCCCCGATCTCGGGTCCGCTATCGATCACCATCTATCACTGCACTAAGATCGGGTAAAACAATACGCTAAGCATTTTCATGCTTGGGCGGTTCTATACAACCATTCTCATTCCAATAATCACTGGCAATTTAATAATTCAGAACTTTCAATCATTTGATGATCAATATAAATACACATATATACTTTGTTATATATATACAATAAATTATAGTTCATTGATCATCCCATAAATACATTTTCATAATCAATATTTCACAATCTCAAATCAATTCAAATATGCTCACAAATTCAATTTAGTTCGATATCCAATTCAATCAAAATCAATCAGTTCAAAATAAAACGCTTATGCCAATCAATTCGGTTCTCATTAATCACTTCCGCCATGCCAATCAATCATGGCGCCCATCAACTGGGCGGCGCCTTAACGAATTTAACCTACGCCTTCGATATACAGGATATCGTGAGTCACAGACGGTCCCGCTGGCCAGCAGCCGATTTACACGGTTTTATAACACGCACGGCCTCACAATATTGACCGGTTATAAATATCAAATAGCTTAACACTACCGATACGTCTACTGGTCATTGACGAGTGACATCAATAGTCTGCAGATCGCTTATTCGACCATTGTATACCAATCTATATCCTTAATGCTAACAAACGGTTAACATTCTATTAAGGGATGCTCAAACTTTATAGCAAAATATAGTACAATATGTACGCCAGATAAACAGCTTATTTTCACGCCAATCACGAAATTTTTATACGAAATATTTCACAATCACTTTTCTCAAATCAATCAACCACCTAATATGCTTTTAGAACAACATGCAAAAACTTGAAACGAGGAATAGGAGTTGGTAGAACAAACCCAAAATATTTGCACTTTGATTCCAATCCTGGAATCTCAATCACGCTTGCTTTTCCTCCTCGCCACCCCTATTCCAAAACTATTAAAGAACAATATTATTCAAGTGTACTAGTGGTTTTGGTTAGGGATTGATTTTCAGAATTTAATATGAGTTCCAACTTAAACATTCTATATGTAGATGGATTCTTGACTCAATGTGGGCTTCATAGGGTGCAAGAAACACTGACCGGAGTTCGGACGTAGGGAGTTAGGACCTTCCGTCGAGGTCATACACAACCAAACCCGAATCATTAGCAGACCCGAACTGGATGATTTTCGTCTACCACCCCGGTCAAACATCTTCTATACTCCTCAGGAATACACGTATTCTTGACCCAATGGGCTTTCCATAGAGTCCAAGAACACCAAATCGGAGTTCAAACGAAGGAGATATGACCTTCCGCTGAGGTCATGTGTATCGTCCTGACGAGCCGACCAAATCGACGAGTCGCAATCGGCGGATGAGTACAACAACACCTCGGCCTGACATCTAACACCTCTCAGGCATATGAATGTATTCTTTGACTCCATGGGCTTTCCATAGAGTCCAAGAACACCAACCCGAGTTCAAACGTAAGGAGATATGACCTTCCGTTGGAGGTCAGCGTAGTCAACTTCGACGAAATGAATTCGAACCGACGAGCAATCGCTCACGTTAATCGTTACTCCACCACCGTTGACGACCACCGTTGGATCGACCACTATTTGATCGATCACCGTTGGACCCACCACCGTTGACCCACCACCATTTGACACCACCGCTTGACGATCAACGCTTGACGACCACCGCTTGACGACACCGCCGACGGCAATTCACCGCTTCGACGACCACCGCCGACCCACCTTGGTTTGACGCACTAACGCTTGACTCCACACCGCTTGACGACCATCGCTGACGACCGGCTTGACGGCACTCGGTTTGACGCACCACCGACCATTTGACTGCTCGTGAGTAAAAAGACCATAACTTGGTCTACGTAAGTCCTAATTAAGAAATTCAAAAGCCTAACATCAAGTTCATCACGTGGGCTACAATTTCACGTGTATGACTTACAAATTCCTCATTTCTGATCCAAAACCCGTCTAAGGTACGGCTAGTTGACCGAATCGACAGAATCGACCGACCAGACTTAGTTGGGTCAATTCTCAAAGGACTATAACTTAGTCTACGCAGGTCCAAATCGAGAAATTCAAAAGCCTAAAATCAAGTTTGCCACCCGATGTGGCTACACTCTTACTAGAAGACACACTACCAATTTCCCTTCACTTCGCACCCAAAATCAGCTCTAAGGTTCGGGTTAGTCACACTACCACAATGTGGCAGCCTTCCCATGGTTTAAAATGCAACCAAACTTCCCTAAGGCCGATAACTACCCAATAATCCTTGGGTAGAAGAGACCAAGGAGAAGACCTACCTCATGGAGTTTGTCGAAAGTCCCTGCTCCGGTCTCTACTTGTAGCTCTTGTCACTAGGAAGGATTTCTCGTGCTTCGCCGAGACCTATGGTCCGATCGTCGAAAATCTGTGAGAGAAGGTGGAGCCTCTCTAACTTTCCTTTTCTATTTTTCTTAAGGATCACTCTTTAATCGTACTTTTAAAAAGGAGGAAGCTTCCTCCTTTCCTACATGCCACATGTCATTTCCTTGATTTTTTCCTTTACTCATTTATTTCCTCCTAATATCACTTAGGACATTATAAACTTTATTTACAATTGAACCTTGGGTCCCCATTTTTTGCATCATATTTTCTTTTCACTTGTCTATTTCGATTCAACAATCATCTAATCAATATTAAAAAAATTTTCCAAAATACCTAAGTTGGCTCAATTTATACCCGGAATATATAATAATTTTTATTATAAAATTCTAGGGTATTTTTGGGCTTTACAATTCTCCCCCACTTAATAAAATTTGCCTCGAATACCTTAGTCAAACAGCCATATATCGCCGCATCTTTCCTCAGCTTCCAAGTGGCTTCTGGCCTTTATGGTTTCTCCACGAAGACCTTGACTAACGGAATCTTCTTATTCCGTAATCTTTTCACTTCCCGAGCCAGCACCCACTGCTCTTTCTTCATATGTCAACCGCCTCACCAATTGTCTCCTCGAAGAGACTACATGTGACTCGTCCGACTGACTCCGTAGCATGGACACGTGAAACACATCATGGATCTTTTCCAAGTCCCGAGGTAATGCCAATCAGATACCGTCCACTTTCAATCACTTCATAGGGCCAATAAATCTAGGGCTCAACTTGCCCTTTTCCCCAAATCTCATCACCTTCTTCCAAGGCGATACTTTCAAAAACACTTTCTTACCGATCTCATATCGAATATCTTTTCTTTTCATGTCGGCATATGATTTCTGTCTATCGGTGGCCACTTTCAATCTCTCTCTAATCATTTTCTATTCTTCGCCTCAGATCAAGCTCTGGGGCCAATCACTTTCTTTTTCACTCAATCCGGTCCAACACAATGGTGTTCTACATTTTCTCCCATATAAAGCCTCATAAGGTGCCTCATTCAATACTTGATTGGAAACTCGTTGTTGTACACAAATTCAACCAGTTAAATGTGTTGATCCCAACTACCTCATATCGATCACACAACTCCTTAACATATCTTCCGCACCGATCACTCTCTCAGATTGTCCATCCTGCTTTGGTGGGCGGAACCAGATCGAATTCGCCGTCGTCTGCCTGCAATTTTCCCCAAAATTCAAGAAACCGGATCTCGGTCTGAAATAATGGATATAGGAATCACAACCGAATCAACTATTTCCTCGATATACAAACCGCTTAGCTTATTAAGTGAATAGTCCGCTCACCGGTAGGAAGTGAGCCGGATCGAATTCGGATTTTTCTTTCCTCGTCTTTATCCTTTCTCTTTTCCTCTTTCTTTACTCTTTCCACATTCAATGCACATGTCACAATTTTGGAGAAATCCTCATGGCAAAATGTCGTGACATGGGCTCATTATATTAAGGCCAGCTTTCAAACCTACGGCACTTTTCTTCCTCACTACAAGTATCTCGATGACACTTGCTCAACCGCAGGAATTCTCTTTGATATTCAGTCACACTCATCTGCCTTTGCTTCCATTATGAAACTCTCGCTCTCATGTTGTTCGAGCAAATGAAGACTCCACATAATGTTTCGAACTCATCCAAGAAGAACTCCCATGTCACTCTCTCATAAGCATCCGCCAAACCCACCACCGGAGCAAGCCTCTATCCCAAGTAATGAGGTCGCATTCCAACTTTCTCTTCGCCTGTGCAATGCATTTGCACAAGCATTCGCCTGGGCTCTCTCCGAGCCTGTACTCTTTTGCCAGAAGGCTCATCCTCTTTCTTTCCCATAAAATCTAAGGCACTGATCTGCCATTCTCTCAATGGGTCGATCGCTGGAGCAACAAGCCAAGCTGTCTCTGGCCTTGCAATGCCCGAATCTGGGCTTGCTAGGAGGATACCCATAGTACCTTCCGCCACTTGTTCTCCGTTCATTCATCAGCGGGCATGATGCTCGCCTCACCTTCCACACTCAGCGTGACCGCCACAGTCCCGCTGGTCCTCGACTTATGGAAGCCGACCGTCCATGCTTATCCTATTAGACCAAGAAGATCCGCGCCGAGTCATGTCATCCTTTATATGCAAATGAAATGCATGTTACAAACACAATTTCAAAATCGCTTACAAACAATTTAAAATCATTTTCAGAGAACCGCCTAAACCTAGGCCTGATACCAATAAAGCAGACGCCTCTTACCCTCGACCCGACCATTGGGCTGATCCGAACCGGGAACCGATGCCACTAAAATCACTCAAAATTATCAAAATCATATCTCAAGGAAGCGACATTTAAATTGGCAAGCCCATAAACATTTACATTTAACAAAATCCATTTACAATGTAAGATCCAAGCCTTTCAAAATGATTTACAAAATAGATGTTCAATATTCAAATTGTTTATACAAATGTCCATATATATCAAAAGAACACATGAAATGAGCAATATGCCTGGAAAGCATACCCGAGATTTTCTTTATGACTCGACGCCTCGATCTTAGGTCCGCTATCGAACAATTATCTATCACTCCTGCACTGCGCATTGCAAATAATGCTAAGCATTTTCATGCTTAGTGGTTCTATACAAATCCATTCCCCAGCTCCACTTAAATCAATTTATGCAATTTAATAATTCAGAACTTTCAATCATTTGGATGATCAATATAAATACATTACATATACTTTGTTATATATATACAATAAATTATAGTTCATTGATCATCCCATAAATACATTTTCATAATCAATATTTCACAATCTCAAATCAATTCAAATATGCTCACAAATTCAATTTAATTCTGTATTCAATTCACTCAAAATCAATTCAGCTCAAAATAAATTCAAGTGCGCTAATCAATTCCGGTTTTGTCAATCACTTCGCTATATGCCAATCAATTCGCTTATGCCCATCTATTCAATTATGCCCTTAACGAATTTAACTATAGCCTCACATACGTGATACGTGAGTCACCGCTGGCCTCGGCCAATGTGCCAAGATCACATGGTTTTATAACACGCACGGGTCCCGCCGGGCCGTTGACTGCTATAAACAATCACTCGCTGAGAACACTACCGATACGGTCCCGCCGGGCTGCTGATCGGAGTGACACATCACGCCCGCAAGATCGCTTATTTGACCCTATTGGTATACCAGCAATTCATCCTACGCGAAATAAACGGTTAACATTCTATTAAGGCATGCCCAAATCCTTTATAGCAAAATATAGCAATATGTACGCTTAGAAACAGTTTATTTTCAATAATCATGAAATTTTATATGCAAATATTTCACAATCACTTTTCAAATCAATTAAATCAATTCAATATGCTTTTATAACAACATGCAAAACTTGAAACGAGGAATAGGAGTTGGTAGAACAACCCAGTGATTGCACTTTGATTCCAATCCTTGGAATCTCAATCAATAGCTTTGGCTTTTCCTCCTCGTCACCCCTATTCCAAACCATTAAAGAACAATATTATTCAAGTGTACTAGTGGTTTTGGTTAGATTGATTTTCGAGTTTAATATGAGTTCCAATTTAAACATTCTATATGTAGATGGATTTCTTGACTCAATGGGGCTTCCATAGGGTAAGAACACCGAATCGGAGTTCGGACGAGAGCTAGGACCTTCGCTGGAGGTCATACACAGTCAAACTCGAATCAAAGAGTGCAGACCTGAACTCGGGATGAGGCTCGCCTACCACCGGTCAAACATCTTCTATAATTTCAGAATATTAATGTATCTGACTCAATGGGATTTATAGAGTCCAAGAACACCAAATCGGAGTTCAAACGAGATATGACCTTCCGTTGGAGGTCATGTGTAGTCAACTTTGACGAGCCGACTTGAATCGACGTAGCCGCACTGAAGTGACGAGCTCACAAACACCTCGGTCTGACATCTAACATCCTCTCAGGCGCGGGCGAATGTATTCTTGACTCCATGGGCTTTCCAGAGTCCGCACCCAAACCGGAGTTCAAACGTATGAGCATGACTGCCGGAGGTCGCGCGTAGTCAACTTTGACGAGTCGACCGAACCGACGAAAGACCGCTGACGAGCACCATGGACGACCACCATTCACGCAATTAATCGCCAGACGACCAACGTTTGACGACCACTATTTGATCACCGTCGCTTGAAGACCACCGTTTGATCTAATAATCGCTTGACGACCACCGCTTGACGATTAATCGCTTGACGACCACCGCTTGACGACCTCGGGTTTGACGACCACTGCTTGACGACCTCGGGTTTGACGACCTCGGTTTGACACCACTCGACCCATTTGACTGCTTCCAGAGTAAAAGACCATAACTTGGTTCCAGAAGTCCGAATTAAGAAATTCAAAGCCTAACATCAAGTTCATTGATGTGGCCAATTTCACATGAAGGACTTACTATCAAATTCTCTTTTATTTCTGATCCAAAAACCCGTTCTAAGGTACGGCTAGTTGACCGAACTGACAAACCGACCGACCAGATTTAACTGGCCGACCTCATTAAAAGGACTATAACTTAGTCTACAGAGTGTCCAAATCGAGAAACTGCAAAGCCTAACATCAAGCTAATTGATGTGGCTACAATTTACTAGAAGACACACTACCAATTTCCCTTCACTTCACCCAAAAATCAGCTCTAAGGTTCAAGAATACAGACTACCACAATGTGGTGAGTTTCCATGGTTTAAAATGCAACCAAACTTTCCCCTAAGGCCAGATAACTACCCAACAATCCTTAGGGTAGAAGAAGACCAAGTAGGAGAAGACCTACCTCATGGAGTTTGTCGAAAGTCCCCGGTTCCAGTCTCTACTTGTAGCTCTTGTCACTAGGAAGGACTTCCCTTCGTGCTTCGCCGGAGACCTATTCGATCGTCGAAAATCTGTATATATGGAGCCTCTCTAACTTTCCTTTCTCTATTTTTTTTTCTTATGGATCACTCTTAATCGCATTTCTTTAAAAGGAGGAAGCTTCCTCCTCTTTTCCTACATGCCACATGTCATTTCCTTTGATTTTTTTCCTTACTCATTTATTTCTCCTAATATCACTTAGACATATAAACTTATTTACAATTGACCTGGTCCCCATTTTACAATTTCTATTTTCTCTTTTTCACTTGGGTTCATTTCTGATCTAACAATCATCTAATCAATATTAAAAATTTTTGTAAAATACCCAAGTTGGCTCAATTATACACTGGACATATAATAATTTTTATTATAAAAATTTTAGGGTATTTTTGGGGTGTTACACGATGACTTGGGGAGAATGTTTTCTAATCTAAAATAAGAACAAAATAAAGCAAAACAAAACAGGGTGTGATCCACTTAGAAGGAATTAGATAATATTGGAGATATAACTTAAAGAAAGATACCAAGGTTGATTGTCTCTATTGATGTATTAATGGTTTATATTCATTAAGCGCTGATTGAGTGAACGTACACTTGTGCATGTCCAACGAATCCGACATGAGGTTTACGTTTTCACGTCTCCCCTCAAATTCTCACACTCATTGCCTATTCTCCTTTCGATCCTTCTAGGTTATGAAGTACGATACTTTTATAAGGCAATGCTTTCCTTATAACCATTGTCACCTGTCCAAACAATAACTACTCAGACTACACTGGACCGATCACCCTCCATTCCATACAATCCTCACATAATGCTGAGATGATGCTACTCCTAATGAATCCATCTAGTACCAGGCATACCATATTTCCCTAGACTTCTTTGATTAGGTTAATTAGTATTTCAATTAAATAATTCATACCTTAAGAGACTTAGGACTAGATTTTAGGGCGTAATCCAAACATCAATATGAATTAATTAGTTAAAACCATAATAATCCTAAGAACTACACCAACTAACATTCACACAAGCATGAATTCACCAAATCATCATAAAATATATATATATATATATATATATATATATATATATATATATATATATATATATATATATATATATACAAAACATCAACTTCCACAATCAACACTCGAGGGAAGTTCAGTTACTCATTGCAACTAAGTAATCCAATAAAATCATATTTAAGACAAACATAATACTGAAAGATTGACAAATATAGTAGAGTTTAGAGATACAAAACATATTAGATCTAGATATTAGCTCAAACTATACACCATAGTTGTAGGAGCTCCTCTAATGAGCTAAATCTTCAATATCAACTCCAAATCCCAAGTAGAAATGAACAAAATCTCAAACCCTAAAAATGGTGGTTCAAGATGAAGAGAGGAGAAACCCTAAGGAGGGTGTTCTCCCTCAAAATCGGAACCCTAAACAAGTCTAAAGAACTACTATTTATATGCATTGGAAAATGGGCCAATGATGGGCTCAAAAATAGAAGTTTGTTGTTTCAACCCGCTGTCCTTTGCTACGACGAAGGCTTCTTCGCCGTGGCGAAGCCACGTGTCACCTTTTGATTTATGCTCTCTTCGCCACTACGAAGGATAGCTTTGCTACGACAAACGTCTTCGCTGTGGCGAACTTGAGACTTCATCTTTGCTTGCTTAGGGCTTCGCTAAGTGCGGCTTCTCTTCTTGTAGTGGTGAACTCCGCTTACGGGCAAGCATATTCCTTCGCTGACACAAACCCGAGGCTATCAGATTTCACTTGAGCTTCGCTATGGTGAAGCACTCCTTCATAGTGGTGAACCTATTCGCCACGGCGAGCAAACTGCTGTAGATCAGCAACTTCCTCGTCACTTGATTTCTTCCATCACTTTGCTTGATTTTCCTTCTAATCCTGCAAAACATAAGCAAATGGGGGATTAGTGTAATCTTTACAAAAATGGGTGTGAATCTAGCATATAGGTTACATAAACACATGAAAAACATGCTATAAATGCTAGTATGATTCACTCCTATCAAACACCCCAAACTTAACATTTTGTTTGTCCTAAAGCAAAAAAACAACTCATTTTCCTTATTCAAAACTAACAAACATGTTGAGCATGAAATTGAGATAACGAGTGATAAATTGCCTCAAGGGTCTTGCCTTTATACAACACAAAGAAAACTTTGAGATAGCTTTTTAAAAAAAATAATAGATTGACCATGAGTTGAACAACTAAACCAAAGTTCTCAAGTGTGTGTGTAGTCTTTCTTGCTCTGGTCAATTGCAATTCGGATGGAATTAGATGAACATGAGTGGAATGGGGATCTCACACTCACATGGTGAGTGTGTAAGACTCCATATGCTTGTTGAGCATATCACTCTTCATTAATGTAGGCTTGTATCGCCCTAAAAATACCCTAATAGTTTCAGAACATGTTTAGGGTATAAAATAAAGTAAATGAATTTTTTCTAGAATTTAAGTCATAAGAACGAAAAAAATATACAACCCGGAAATTTTATAGGAAGCCAAATAAATTTAGTAAAATGTCAAATTTAGGACCTAAGTGTCCTAAATGAGAGTGTAGTGTTAAAAATATGAATGAAAATGAAATGAAATGGAAAAATGAAATTGAAATGAAGTGTTAAAGTGAGAAAAATGAGGAATGGGGATTTGTGTGTAGCCAAACAAGGCCTTATGAGACATGGGGATTTAAGACCACATTTTTGTCTTTGAGAGACAAAACTCTCATTTGGGCATTTTGTGTGGGAGAGCTAGGGCATCATCCGGTTGAGTGTTGAGGAGAAAATTGGTGATTTCTCCAAGTGAACAAGAGATTTGCACTGGCCAACAAGAAGGAACCTTGGTATTGAAGAATCCAAAGATTTGAGGTCAGAGACAAACCCTTTTACCCTTCTTTTCTTGTGTTTGGGTTTGGAAAAAAACCCTAGCTTTTTGTAAAAGTATTCTTGGATGGTTTTAGTTCAGTTTGAGGTTGTTTTTTATTGTTGGTTAGGATTGGTTTGGATTGGTTTGGAGGAGTGTTTGTAAAAAGGGAAAAATGTTGGGTATTCCAAGGAAATGCTATCAAAATTTTGTCAAAACTCTTATTCTTGTTTTGGCTATAAATTAAGTTATAATCATCCAAATGAAGTGATTCTAATTGGTAAATAACCATAAGATCAAGGGCTACAAATGTATAGAAGGGACTAGGAGCAAATTGTAGCTCTAAGGCTCCCGAATATGGGCTTAAAGGTGAAAGTCCGGTAGCTCACTGCATGCTCGCTTTGGGTGTTGTTATGGTGTTTTAGCCATAAGTTGAGTTTCACTTATCCAAATTGAGTGATTCAAAATTCTGAGTAAAATATACTTCTAGGATAATAATTTACTTGAAAGAAGTGTATGCAAAATGTTACCCCAAAGTGCCTAGAAATCTGTTAAAGTGGAGCTATGTGTAAGAACAGTCTGATTCTGTCTTGCAAATTGAAGTAGTATGGATGTAAAATGCAATAACTTGAGTTTTGGTGATCCAAATTGGATGATTCCAATTGGAGAAGAAACCTTAGAACCATAGCTTCAACATAAGGACCATTACTAATTTATGGAGTTAAGACCCCTGAAATTGAGAAAAATAGTAAGTAACCAAGTGAGTTGGGCATACCGACCAGTTTTGCATTAAAATTCCGTAACTTGTGTTTGGATGATCCAAATGAGATGATTCAAATTCCTACTAAAAATAGACTCATAGGGCTATAATTTTCTTGAAGGAAGCATGAGCAAAATATGGCTCATGTGTCCCCAGAAAATTTTGCAAGCGAAGGAGTATTAGGTAGACATCAACCCTAACCAAAAACTCCTAGAATAACCGACTAATATGTGGTTGTCATTGTATTTGAATAGGGGCTGAAGAGAAGGCAAGCCCTCATTGAAGTCAATATTCCGAATATTGGAATGAAAGCGACGATTTTGGTTTCATCTCAAACTCTCTCTCTATTTCTAAAATATTTGAATAATTATGAAATGATTTGAATTTTGGAAATGATTGACAAGAAAGTGCATATTGATTTGTAGTCAAAATGATTGTTTAAGGATTTGAGACAATTTCCTGTGAAATGAATTTGCATAAGAAAATTGCATGAATGTGAAAATGTTCTATTTGCATACAAATGTATATATATACTATTGTAAATTGTATTGAATGATTTTAATGCCCTTAAAAGAATGTTAACCGTTAGAATTCGAGTTAAGGATAAATTGGTATACCAATAAGAGTCGAACAAAAGTACTATTGTGGCATACCGATCCGTAACCCAATGGGACAATATCGATAGTGTACACTAACTGAGTACATATTTTTATAAAATCGTGTTTACACCGGCCTGCAGCCCAATGGGACCGTGTCTGTGATTCGTTATCCTGTGCACCGAACAGGGTTAAATTGAGGGCGCTAAAATGCAAAATGATACGAGAACGAAAAGATTTATGATTTGAATGATTTGTTGCACATGAAAATGCATATAGTTTGAGATAACAACAACTGTAATTGATTAAATGGAAATATATCTTTATGTATGTATTGTACGCATTGGTCATTTAAGAAAGTACTAAAGCATTGTCTTATGAAATTGCATAATTTGATTTAAACCGAAACAAGAGAGAATTGTATGAACCACTAAGCGCGGAATATGCTTGTTGTCATGGACACGCAAAGAAGTATCATGTAAAGTAAAGCAGATCAAGATCACGGCGCGAGTCATCAAGCCAAACAACGGAATAGGCAAATTCTCCGTCTCCATGCATATCATTCCATTCATGATATTTTGTAACTATTTTGCATTGAATTCAATGATGTAAAGTCTTCATGAGAGAATATATTTCTAATTCGCCATTTTGTTTTGGATATTTATGGAATGTGTTTTAAAGAGAGGAACTGTACTTATCATTTGTAAATGAGTTTGAAAAGGCATGGAATGCCACTTGTATAAATGTGTTATTCAAGAACGCTTATGTATTCTATTTGGAATTAAGGAATGTATATATATATATACTTTATGTCAAAGAATATGATTAGGTATGGATATCATATACCCATAAATAATTATGTTTTAAATGAATATTAATTATTCATATTAGAAATGGGTATATGAAATGTGTTTAAATGAACAAGCCTTTAAAAGGTAAAAAAGAGTGCTACAAGGCTATACATAACTCTTATGATCAATTAGGTCTTTATATAGCTTGTAGTGTATGGCTTAGGTAAGGGTAGTTAAATAAACCATTTAGGCTTTAGTTTACCCAAAACATACGCATTTTCCTTTTTTCTCTACTAATTGTTCATCATTTTGCATATTACCTTCTTAGCCTCCTAAGCTTTCCCCCAAAAGTTAGCTTATTGCATATTTTTATCTCATAGCTCCCCCAAACTTTCATGATTTTCACCATTTTCACAAGAACACCAAGAGCTTTATTTTTCATATTACAAGGCACAGAGTAGTGCAAAGTTCAATCCCTTTAAGCTTTCTACTTATCCCATGTAACAAGCTTTAGGTTAGTAACTCCTAGACTAGTTGGCTTTAGGGCACTAGGTGTAAAACACCCCTAAGAACTTATTTGCTCAAGGTCGGAAGGCTACGAGGCCAAACTTACTCCTCCTTGCTTTATTCTTTCTTTTTCTTATTTTTTTTCTACTTTTTTCTTTCTTTTTCTACCCCAAACCTCCCTTTATTTCCATTCAAGGCACACTCTTCAACCAAACTCTCAATTCACGCTACATGTATTCGCAAGATATTGGCTTTGAAATCAACATGTTAGGGTAAACAAGGGCTTTGACTGAAGGGTATTCAACAAAAAATGACAAGGGGCTCATTCTTGGCTTTTCTCGAAATAAAATGGCTAATATGACACAAATTGGGTGACTATGGATCAATGCATATAAGGGTTAGCTAGAACCAAGGATGACCTATATTATTTCCTACTATCGTGTTGCCTCAGATTTCACTCAGTGATACCTGAACAAGTTCTGGAGTCTTTAAAGATCAATTAGAATGATATTATTCGCCAATTTTCTGTCTCAGTTTAAATTGACTATCATGATACATGACTTCATTCAAATTGATAAAAACTTTAGTCTAAATAGTCAATTACAAGGTCAAACCATTATGCTTTAAGTTCAAATATCTCTCATTTTTTTCATGTGAAAGAAGATTCAATCATTATTCATCATAGACATCACAATTATCTCAAAACAAGCTCAACAAAAAACAAAATCATCCTAAAAATGAAAATATTAACCTAAAAATTGAAAACACCTAAAAGCAGTAAAACACACAAGCAACAAAAAGAAAATACTAAAAATAGGATCATTGAAGCTGTTGGAAAAATTAAAAAACAAAGGGAAATTCCCCCAATACCCCAAAACTTAAAGTATGCATTGTCTTCAATGTATGAAATATGAAGGTTAGGAACAGAAGACTCCCTTAGATGATCAAGTGTGATCATTGGGTTCGGGTGTGGTGGGTCTCGATGTGTAAGACCATAGAAAATTCCAATTTTCTGAAAAAAGGGCAAAATGGTAATTTTGGTCAAAATCTGAAATTTTTCTAGATCTCGGATGACGAAACGGACTTCACCGCTGAATCGCTTCGCGAAATCTAAATTTACCACGTCGACTCTCACAATCTGCATACCAATTTTTACATTTTTCGGTGCAATGGGGGTAATGCGACACTGACACTGCGGAGTGGCTTAAGAGGCGCCCACGTGTAACTGGGTGGAGCAAGTCAAACATTGGTCATGGGGCTCATGAGACATATGGCATCATGCCATTGGGTGAAATCTCAAAGTGATGGATAAGGATATGGTAATCCCATGGGCCACTTGTAGTTTAACATGGGTACAGAGATGTCACTGTCCTTAATCTTGATTCGAGCTCTCCAACCGGTTTTGGGAGAAGAAAATAGAGAGAAAAAAGGAAAGAGAGAGAAAGGGTAGATTTTAGAAAGAGAAGCTCCACTCTTCTGCACTTTCGGCGAGACAAGAAAGAGAAAGATGCTACCCACGGTGGCCACTGGTACCGATTCAGGAGTTTCGACAAACCCTAAGGTAGGGGTTTTTTCCTACTTGATTTACCCTTTGTTTAAGTGTTGTGTTAATGCTTTAGTTGCTTGAGGCCGTGAGTGGCCGTTTGTTCGGTCCCAAAACTTGGGGCCGAATTGTTGGAATATTTTAAGTTTGCTTTTGACAAATCATCGATCGTTTAAAATTTTGCAGGATAATTTATGCATTAAATTATGTTTTGATTTGTATGAGACCAGAAATGGCCATGAATTTCATTTCACAAAGGGAAACTGATATGATGAGTGGTTTTACCGACAAATTTACCGCTCAATTTGGGATCGCTAAAAATGTACCTTCAGGCTTGGTCAGACCAAAACGGCCCATGTGTTTATTGTATGAAATATCATAGATGAATGACTCAATCGAGGAATTCAATATGTTAATGCAGTGGAATTTGGTCAGAGTTAACATGATGTGCATTTAATTTACGCTGATATACGATGTAAATATATTACGTAATGATTCGAACGCATTGCATTCCATATGCACTGGGCACCCTAGGATATTAGGAGTGAGTGCATGACATGAAATTGGAAGAAAAACGAAAATGTTTGTGAAATGAATTTCAAGGAAGATTTTCCAAAGAATTGCCTTAGAGAGTTGTCCAACAGATCACTTCGGATGAGGACCATGACTGTTTTGGAAAAATATCCAGCAATTCGACTTGGAGGGTAGTCCAATATTTTTACTAAAACTCGGTAGTGTGTTTTCGAGAACAAAAAAATCTTTTGTTTTGAAACGCAAATGCCACATGGCTTAGGCAAGTGTGAGGGAGTCGATGAGGACTCGGTGATGTGGATCGCATGTAGACATTCAAGTGTGGATCACGTATTTTCTTTGAGTGTGTGTTTACATTGAATCATTGCATGTGCACTTAGGTGTATAACCCATGCAACGAAAAATTCCACTACTGCATTGCTCACCCCGTCGAGGAATACTATTTCAGGCACGGGAGCGATCGAAGGCGACACTTTACGGAGGTCAGTTTTGAGAAGAAAGCTGATTGTGGGCTTTGTTATCTTTTGTAAAATATGTTAGATATGTTTGTATTAAGAGGCACTCAACTCTTTGAACCATGTAATATAATTGCTGGATATATTTTGGAGAGTATGACGGTAGGCCAAATGGCCATTTACTTAGTGCGGTATGTCTCGTGGATGCAAGACGTGATAGATTTCCCGTTGAGGCTGGATTCGTGGTCAACTTAACACCCCGGTTTTGGGGCGTCACACGATGAGACTCTCTCATTAAAAATTAACTTCAATGTCCTGAAAAGCAAAAACCAAATAAACACTTAAAATAAAATCAACATATTAACATACTAAAACTAACTAACTAAAACAACTAAAGAAGTAAATTGATAAAAATCCTTATTTTTTCTTGAGCTAGACTAATGGGGGAAGTCCGAGATCTTCACTTTGGCCCTTCATCCATCATGGCCAATATACTCCCTCTTCATCCTCATCGCTCATGAGGATGACTTCCTCCACCTTCGGAATAAGCGATAAAAGCTCAAATTCTAACTCTTTGGTGAGAAAAGAGTTGGCCTTAAATTTAAGTCATTCAACAACGTCCTCTTGAAGGAAACCAGGTGTTGGTTCTTCAAATGGCGAAAATAAACTCTCTATCTGTAATGCCCTAAAAATACCATAGTATTTTTATGATATATTTTTTTATTATTATGTGTTTAGGGTATAAAATAAAGTAAATGAAATTTTTTTTTGAATTTAAATCCTAAGAATGAAAAAAAAATATATACAACTTAATTTACCTATGTAAAGGACAAATTTGAATTTGTAAATGAGGACCTAAGGGCCAAAAATAAAATAAGCTTAAATAATGTGAGTTAAATGAAGTGAAATAGAAGACTTAAATATCAAAAAATGAGAAATGAGATTCTATTTCTGAAGCCAAAGAATAGGGAAGCCAAACAAGGCCTTAACCATTAAATGAGATTAAGACCAAATGTGGTCTAAGATAAGGCACATTTGAGCATTTTCGTTCTTGAAGAGCAAGGGGAGAGAAAAGAGAGCTAGGGTTGAGAGAATACCAAGGTTTTGGTGGGAGATCTTCCCATTTATGGTTTCCAAGTGATCAAGAAGAGTTAAGGAATAAGCTGCGTTGAAGAATCAAGAGATTCAAAGGTAAGAAACTAAACCCTAACCCTTTCTTGTGTTCAGCTGGGGAAACCCCAAATGTGGATAAAGGTGTTTTGTATTGCTTGTAAAATGGGTTTTGGTATTGGTTTGGATTGGCTCGGAGGAGTGTTTGTAAAAGGAAATGTTTGGTTTTCAAAGGAATGCCGTACCACAAAACTCTGTTCTGTTTTGGCTATAGATTAAGTTATAATCAACCAAATTAAGTGATTCTAATTGGTAAAGAACCATAAGAGATATAGCTACAAATGTATAGAAGGGACCAGGAGCAAATTGCAGCACTAAGGCTCCCGAAAATGTGCTTAAAGGTGAGTTTCGAGTAGCTCAAGGGTATGCCGTGTTTCGGGGAGGGCTAGGTGGAGCCAGCTATAAATGAGTTTCACTCATCCAATTTGAGTGATTCAAAATTCTAGGAAAACTAGATTTCTAAGGGAATAATTTACTTTGAGGAAGTGTATACAATTTGTAACCCCAAAGTGCCCAGAAATCTGTCAAAGTGGTGCTATGTGCAGATTCTGTTTTGCAAATTAGAGTAGTCTAGATGTTAAAGTTAAAAACTATACCAATTGATTTATAATCTGATTTTGGGTGCTTGGGGGTTGGTTAGGCCTTGGTCTAAGCTAATCAAATCAATATTTGAAGTTAATTTTGGACAGCATTAGGATTTGTTTTGGTGACATGTTTTAAAGGTACTGCTATCTGAAAAAAAAAAAAAAACATGTTTTGCCTTGTTTGTGTTATGTGGTTGAGGGCCTTAGAGAAGGAATTTTAAATTGAACATTTTTAGAGATATCATTGGATATATAAAGTCTAGAAAGTACAAAACTGAAAAATAATGGTCCTTGCATGTGGTGTTAGTGGCTGTTTGAGGTTTTTAACTTAATCTTCATTTGGGGATGGTTTAGTTGATCAAGAGTATTGTTGGAAAAGGATTATAAGGCAGGACAAAAAATTTAGTATTTGGGTTATGAGATGGATTAAAGTTTGGGAAACTAACAACCATATCGAGCTTGTATCTTGCTCTTATTTTCTAATGATATTAAGAATACGTATATTAAGCTCGAAAATCAACCCTAACAAAAATCACTAGCACGCACGACAATACTGCTTTAATTGTATTGGAATAGGCTAACGAGGAGGAAAAACCTGAACTCGAGATCGATTTGGCGATTGGAATCAAAGTGGAAAACTTTTTGGTTTGTTCTATACCTTTCTCTCATTATTTCGAATCTCTATCTCCAAAATGTTTGAATTGCATGTTGAATTGTTTTAAATTTTTTTGATGCAAATAAATTGTGAGATGAATTGCAAGTTGATTTAACTTAAGAAATTTGAGAAAATCGATTGATTGGGCAAATGAATACAAAAATTGTACAAGTATTGAAATGATTTGTTTTGTATAAAATACATATTTATACCTGTATTTTCCTAAAAATGACTGAATGCCCTGCACAGAATGTTAATCGTTAAATTCAAGCAGATAACAGTATATGTTTGTCTGGGCGAAGATATAGACTAAAAAAACCACTCAATCCTTAAGACTATTACAGAACCCTACAATTTTCCCTGTAGCTAAGGTCAAATTGGACTGGAGTTTCTTAAAATTGAATAAAATTGATTTAATGTTCTGGAATTATGAATAGGTTTAGTCTATGACACTGCAAGTGCACAGGTCATACAAGTAGTAAAATTGACAAGTCCAGCATTTATTTTCTGCGTAGATTGACTTGGATTCTCAAAATCAACTACCCTAACTACTCAAGATCCATAACACCGATCTCTATGCATGCTTATCAGCCTTGACTAGAAAATAAATTGTTCTAGAGACTACATATAAAAGTAAAAGAAAGTTGAATTTATGATAATAGAAAAAATAACAAAACAAATATACTGGATTGAATCAATTCTCAGTGAGAAATGAACAATATCAAAGAAGTATTGTGAAACAACCAATTTCTGCACCATCATGCATTGTTACTCTATTTTGTGCTGGATTTGGAATTGTCCAAGATGCCTAACAATGCGGTTGGATTTCTCCATACTTCACTGACTAGAGGTCCCCGTCTCTCAAGACATGGTCACCTCAACATTGCTTCAGACAATCTTAACAAGATCTAAGTATTTTTCTTTCTCAATACTTCATACCCATTTCTTAAGACTGCAGATTTCATGCTTCCCAAGTAAAGGTTATTGCAAAATTTCTTCAACTTGATTGATGACTCATCCTTTAACTATGATATCATCCCATTAGATCTTGGCTAACACTGGTTCATGAGCTTTCCAATGTATGAGGAAATATCCATTATTTAAATTGATATATATTCCTCTAACATCAATTATGAGGAACGGGAACTATCTATGAACTCTCTCTAACTTAATAGTTCTCAAATGGTAGTCTAACATAAATTCAATTAACTAATGTTTCCAAATCTCTCGTGAATTTCCATCTCTCGTGTCACTTAGAGGGTCTCCGAAAATCGTAGCAGATACACACTGAAGGGTATTTGATACTACTATTGAGAACATCCATTCAATAACACATCAACCAAATAAATCTAATCCGTGTAATTCTCTCTCTCTAATTTATGCTAAAAGACTATAGCTAACAACAACCCAATCAGTGAAGTTTGTGTTTTAATTACGAATCACACCTACAATGGAGTGTTGATCAAGAAAATCCACTGTAATTATAATTCCTTGGAAGAAACGAATTCCAAAATTGTATGAACTTCATTAATTCTAGGTCGTAATTGAAAAGAGAAGGCAAATAAACTCAACTTACATTCAAATGTGACATCGGTTCAGATCTAGAAAAAGGAAAGAAAAAAGAAAAAAAAATATATATATTCTAAAATATACAGTGAGTCTTCCTCCTCCTCCTCCCAAACAATGGGTTTAAAAAAAAACGGAAGCTGCTTTACTAAAACTATATACACCTATTTATAACCTTCAGAAATTGAGCCTGATTCTAAGGCTCCAGGTGGATTTCCCTAAATTCAATGGCCCACTCATCGCTTTCTTTAGGTCGTGACCTTGTAGCTTGCCTTTCGCAAGTAAATCCTCGTCCGTTTGTCGTCGGTCGCGGACTCCTTAGGAACCGGTCGCGACTTCTTTCACTTTGTACTTACAATTGTTTAGTCGCGAATTCGATGTTTTCTTCGTTCGACTTGTTTTCCATTGTATTTGACGAATGGTCGCGGCTACGAATTTCGTGAAGATTTGCGCAGCGCTAATATGAGAACTCCTCGGGTTGCGACCTCATTTTTCTTGTTTCATGGAATTGGTGTCGCGACCTCAATTCAATGTCGCGACCTCACTCTCTCTACCTTTATCAGATTCGTGGTCGTGGCCTCACTATCTCCGCCTTTACGTATTTCGTGTCACGACCTCGACCGATGTCACGACTCTCATTTATGTCGTCAACCTCTTGCTTTTGGTCAACGCTTCCTTTTTTCATGTTGCGACAACATTCAATCAAGCCTTGAGCCTTCGTCGCCACTAACTTTGCCGGGTCTCGCTTATTTTCAGTCGCACAAAGGGTCATCAGGTCATGACCAAGTAGTTTTCTTTTAATTAGTAATTCCTATCGTGACTCGTGCATGTCGACCTAACCCGTTTCCTTTGTCGTAAATATATGTCGCGACCTCAAAGTATGTCGCGACATCATCGCTGTCACTATATTGATTTCGCCATGACCACGTTTTTCTAACCCTTTAATAAATTCTATGTCGCGACCTCAGTTCCATGTTGCGACCTAGCTGTCTTGCTGTCCACTGCATTCTGTGTCGTGACCTCAATTCGTTGTCGCGACCTCACTCTCTTTTTTCAGCAACTGATTCTTAGTCACAGCTCCCTTTAAAATTGTTTGTCTTTTCATTGTCTTGTCGCAACATGGGATTTAGTCGCGACCTAATCGTTTCTTTTCCTTGCTGAACTTTATGTCGCAACCTCAAAAGCATGTCGCGACATCAATTCTCCCTATCATGTCGCGACATCAATTCTCCCCATCATGTCGCAACCTCACTTCCTAGTACTAGTCATAACAGTTTCTTCTCAATTCAGCTTCTTTTATTAGTCGCGACCTAGAAAGTGTGTCGCGATTGAGTAGTGGCCCTTCTTACTTTGTTTTTGTCGCAGGGTCCCAAACTTAGTCGTAACATGTTTTAACTGTTCAGCTCAGTTTTATGTCGCGACATGAATTCCTAGTCACGACCTTGATTGGAGTCTTCAACTTATACTTATGTTGCAACCTCAAATTGCCTGGTAGAGACCTTGCAAGTCCATTCAGCATTCCTTCCTGGTCGCGACATCCATTATCTGTTTTGACCAATAATGTCTTCTTTTCGTGTCGCGGCCTCAAAACGATGTCGCGATATGATCTTCCTTGAAGTTCCTTCTATCTTGGTCTTAACAAGTTTTCCATTTGTCGAATAAATTTTGTCATTGGTTATCACTCAATCATGACCTAAATTCTCTATCGTGACTTTAAAACTGTTGTGCTACTAATTACTTGTCACGACCTTAAGAATCTGTTGCAACTATAATTGTCTTCTTTCGGTGTCACGACCTTAGAATGGTGTCGCGACATAGAAATCTTCCTTGAAGCCCTTTTTCTTTCTCAACAATATCTCTTTTGTCGCAATGTCTTTCATTCAAGAGGAGATCGTCACCTCATCTCCTGTCACATTCACCAATATTGATCTGTTTTCACTTCTGATTCTTACTGGAATTTTCATTTCTGCTTTAAATTTCTGCAAAATATAAATTTGGTAAATAGTACATATTTTTACATAAAAACAAGTAATTACATTGTAAATAAAATCGAAAAATGGACTAAAATTAATAGAGTTTTCGACTCCATCAAAGATACCAATAAGCACGAACAAACGCATTTATTGTAAGTACATACCGATCAAAGCTCCAACTGACAAGACGACATAGTGTACACCAACCGAGTACATATTATATATATATACATAATCGTCATAGCCTAGTGGACTGGTTTCCAAGATCTGCTATCCGTGCACCGAAATCATAGGTTAAATTCAATATACAAATTGCAAAATGATAATGAGATTGAAAAGGCACGATTTGTGATTTGAATGATTTAGTGTATAATGAAAATGCATAGCTTGAGATGACCAATGAATTGTAATTGATTTATCAAAAATATATATATAGGATACGATTGTATTGGTCATTGACAGACAAAGCATTGTTTTATAACTATTGCATGTTTCGATTTAAAATGAAATGAAATGAAGAGAGAATATTCATAGAACCACTAAGCATGAAAATGCTTAGCGTATTGTATTTACCAATGCGCAGGTATTGAGTGATTAACGGTAGGACCCAAGATCAAAGAGCGCAGAGTCATCAACAAAGCTACAGAGTAAAAGTATATACTTTGTCATATGCATCTATCATATTTTTGAACAATTGATGTTTTGTGATCAAAAGAGTTAAACTCTGAAACGATTTTGTATATTATTTTAAATGGGCATGGAATGCCTTCATTGTAAATATAATTTAAGAAATAAAATTGTATAGGCCTACCGAAACGATTGAAAATGCTTCCGCACTTTAAAAAAAGGGCTTTAAATGTCTAAAATGAAATATAATGAGAATGAATTCTGCTAGCGCCCGAACTGGCTCTCGAGACCCACCAATCAGGTTGGACCGAAAAGGGGTGCTTACACTATCTTTATGCACACCCTCTTTTCCTCATTCGTTAGTAGTATGCTTTGATGGAGGTCAAACTTCATTTCTCCTCACCAACAAGGAGTGTCATTTCCCTATATTCAGCATGTATCCACACTTGACTTGTGGCAATTGAAGGTCTTTATATAAATGAAACTTGTTGGTCCTCTTCCATACCAAAAGTCAAAGAGTCGATGGAGAAATTGAAATCTTCAACCTCCACTAAGACAATCTTAATTATTAGCTTCAAATGTTTCCTTTCAACTTGTTTCTCATTCAATGACGGCTCTTCGTCAATGATAAGTTCATTATTCTCAACCAATAACGGGACTTAAAATTCTCCCTTAAGGACCTAAGACATTTTGTCACATTCTATTGTTTTCTTGTCCTCATCCAATGTCGAGCTTGAAAGTTCATTCAACGCCAATTTCTCCATTAATCACGTCGAACGGCCACATCTCGCCGGACTGTCATACCACGCTACACAAATTTACTAACTCCTACATACGATATATATCATTTCAAAACTTAGGAAATCAAGGAGTTCAAGCTTCAAATGCTATACAAATCAAAGTTGAAATAAAGAAGTTATTACAATGTAAAAACAACAACAAAAAGTTGAAGGTGTATTTTGAAATTCAACTTATGAATTTGAAATCCATTGAAATGACTCAATTTTGGATTCATCAATTCTGATGTTTCACCTCAAGAATTGCATCTGGGCACCCCATCCACCTTCATAACCTTTATATAATTGAAAATCATTCTTTAATTATTTAAGTAATTATTTGAAAAATAAGTGGCTAGTTGGAACATATCAAAAGCATTCCAGTTAAATGACAAGATGGGCTAATTAAGATTGGTGGAAAATAAACAAAAACAAAACACAGATGTCAAGATTTTAGGAAATGAATCATGAAGCAAGAAAGAAGAGATAAGACATGAAACTAAAGTCATCATATTTGCATAGGAATTTATAACTTGAAATTTGGAAGTCCCTCAAGTTCTAATTTTAAGATAAAATTTATAAAGTAAGTTATTTATCGGCATATCACGTTTAACTCATACGATGAAGCGTTTAACATTTAAAAAAAAAAAGGTTATAAAGAAGGGAAGGTCTTGGGTTTGAGTTTTAATAGGGATAATTTATTATAGTATAACTAAAATATTTAGCTATAACAAGAAAATAAACTATTTTTCATTTTGAAGAGGTAACCAAACTTTAATTTAAATAAATAAATAAATAAATAAATAAATAAATAAAAGAAGAAGAAGAAAGAAAAATCTCTCCTCAATCTCTCTTTTTCTCTTTCTTTCATCCTTGCACTAATCATGACTTCATGACTAAGAAATGCCTTCTAGGGTTCATCATCTAGTTGGGTATGAAATGAAAATTCAAATTTTTATCTCTATTTGTGAAAAGGTTTTAAATTTTCTAATTTTAAAATACTTTTTTAAAAAAATATAAATTTTAAATTAAATCTAAAAGGAGAATATAAATTTTCCTATGATTATTTAATTGGAGACGGACAAAAAGCATAAAGAGAATACCACAATATTGGTTTACTAAATAGTCTACGAATAATGGTAATTTTTGTTTGGTTACCCAGAAAATCCACCAAATCAATCTAACCTAATAAGTCGCCCGACTTCTTTAAGTGACCTTTAAGTGGAAGCAATTCATATTCTCTTCCGTTTTTATATACTTTTTTGCCATTTCTCTCCAACCAAACAGAGTTTGAGACGATCAAGCACTCATTTGGAGTGAAAAGAGCATAGAAGAAGGAAGGCCGACTCAATAGCCCCAAAGATCAGTTTGAGCCAATTAAAAATTACTGTCGTTTGTTCAATTGAAAAGTAGGCAGAAAGTATAATGGACAACATTTCCAATAGCTTTTCGGTGTGACAGCTTGACGGTGACGACGAAGAGCTTCATAAGCCCGACTGCTCTTCTGCGACAGGTATGTTACTACTACTGTCTGTCGATTGTCGTATTCGGTTTTACCCTTTGGGTTTTCTGAAAAATAGGATTTTTAATTTTTTTTTCTTGATGTGGGGTTAAGCAGAGATGCTAATTTTTTTATTTTAAGAATAATGATATGGGTGATATAGGAGTGATTAGGGTTTAGTAAGTGCATCTTGTCAGGCTGCTTTGTCATTATTTATTGAGACAGCGATGGATAGTTCATTATTTGCTGGTTGGGTATAAACAATGCTGAGATTATTAACCTAATTTACAGAATGTGCGGATTGTCACTCTGAATCCAAGATTGGTCACTTTCCTTTCTATCTGCTGATTTGATGAAGCATTTTATATTTCTAGTTATGAGCTATTCAGTTTTGGTTACTGGAGAACGGAAACCCTTTTTCCATTTGCAGTAGATATTTTGAGTCAAGATGCTCACTGTTGCCTTAGTTGTTTACATTGGTTGGGTAAGTGATACATATATATTTTCTTATAGATAAATAAAAAAATGGAGGGAAGGGTAAGGTTTCACATTTGAGTGCTGCTCATGTCCTATAAAGACCAGTGGATGCACTTGTTGGTAGTAGTGAGTTTGATTAAAAGTGAAGCTGTCAAAGCTACTAAAAAATAGGTCAAAGAAGAAAATATGAGTAGAAGCAATGTAAGATGTTGTGATCTCCACGGATCTAGTGGAGGATATGCGCTTGAGTCTTGGCTTGGGTGGTAAAGGGATGGGGAGGGTTCATCGGAGGTCCTTCAAGCCCCAATGGAGACAAGATTTACCTCTGAAAAGAAAAAAGGGCCTTTTTTAATATTTGTGGCTAGATCATCTGCACTACTAATCCCATGCGCTTTAAAGCTTAATTACGGTGAACCTCCAAAGGACCTTATGACTCGACCTAGCGACTATCGCGGCAAACCCCACCTGTACCAACTGAAAAGAAAAAAAGGATTTAATGGAGGATATGGTTCTAGACAAAGCTGAATGTGAAAATTTGATTTAGCCTGAAACTAAGTATTTGGGATAACGCTTGTTAGCATGATGAGCTTACCTTGTTGAACTGGTATTATTTTGTTCTATTATCTATGCTGTGTATTAGATTATTCTGCTAGTAGTTATAGTAAATTTTCCATTCAGTAGGCTTGATGGTATCCTACCAATAGATATGGTGTAAAAATAACTATCTGATGTGATTAAGTAGATCATCAGGTTGATTGTACATTTATTGAGAGAGATGCGAAGGGAAGAAAACAACAACTCGAGTAACTTTATACTCCTCAAAAATGAGAAAATGGTGAACAAGATACACACGTCTTTTGAACAGTACAAGTTACCAATTGTATTGATTTAGAAATGACTGGTAAGTATGCTATTGGGTCATGATCCTTATTATTGTGAAAAATACCATTTATTATGTGCATTGATTTTTTAATTTTTTAAATTATTTATTCTTTTTGATGAGGCCTGTTAGCAAACCTTGAACAGCCCAAAAAATGAGGTACTGTAGGAAGAGATGATTGAAATACGTTGATAATTGTGTGTGTATAAAGCTGACACTTAATCGTGTTCATGGCGCCTTATCGTCCACACTTACTATGTTCATGCCCTTATTTTTCCTGGATGTTGACAGTTCAGTATGTTTTTCAAAGGGTTAAGCATCCTGATTCAGTAGAATGGTTGAATTTCCATTAACAAACTGTTAAGGAAAAAAATAGTTCTACATTGTGAAGTATCGATAAGTTGCAAACAGAAGAATCTCACCTTCTTACTAAAGGATCTCACCTTCTTCATAAGGCAGTGAAAGATAAAAAATCCCTTTAGTGGGCTGTGTTTGCACAACAATTAATTCTTTATGTGGAGAAAAAATAATTTATGCAAGACGAATAAATAGGAAACATCTCTCTCTATCGCATGAAATCACTGATTAGAAGTACTTTTTACAAGAAGGCGAATAATTAGAAGTACTTTGTCTAATTTGCAGACCTATTACATGTCTTTTCTTCATATGCCAAAGTGGTTAGATTGAGAGCTGTTGGTGATCCAGAGAAACTTTTATGGGGAGTTGGAAATATGGATAGAAAGCCATACCTCAGAAATGGGTAATTTGCCCAGGAGCAAAGATGTTGGAGGTTATTTTTAGCATTTTTATTTTTATTTTTAGTTTACTAATTTTTGTCAATTTACATCTTTGGTTGTAGGTTACAGGTTTATTCCTAGAACTGATTTGCAACCAGTCCCATTGGATTTGGAGATAGAATGTACGTTGCATAACCTTAGACCTCAAAAACAAACTGAGGAAACTGGAATGGCTGAAGAACGGAATGGGCAACAAAATGTACCGCAGCATACTCTGGGAGATTACTGGAAACCAGTGGTAATGGAAAACTACTCTGCAATTAGACATCAACCTATCAATGCCAACAATTTTGAGTTGAAGGCTGGCTTGATTTCTCTGGTTCAACAACGACAATTTGGGGGACATCCATATGAGGATCCTTATGGTCACATTTCAACATTCTTGAGGCTCTGTCACACAGTAAAAATGAATGGAGTAGAGCATGATGTGATTAAGCTGCTACTGTTTCCTTTCTCACTTACGGACAAGGCACAGAATTGGTTTGAAAGTTTGTCTAATGGATCCATCGATACATAGGGAGAGTTAGTGCGCATTTTCCTAATCAAGTTCTTCCCTCCTCAGGTGACATCTCAGCTCAGAGTAGAAATCTGTCAGTTTCAGCAGGGAGTGACGGAAACTTTGTATGATGCCTGGGATAGATATAAGGACTTGCTACGGCGTTGCCCACCACATGGCTTTGAGTTATGGTTCCAAGCCCAAACTTTCTACTATGGGCTGAATTATGCCACTAGCAGTATGGTAGATGCAGCAGCTGGAGGGTCTATAATGAACAAGACAGCAAAAGAAGCCTATCAGTTATTCGAAGATTTGACTAAGAACAATTATCAAGTCCCATCTGAAAAGGCTATGGGTAGGAGAACAGCTAGTGTATTGGAGGTAGATCGATTGTCAGCCATTGAAGCTAAACTTGCCGCCCTTACGAATCATATAACTCGACAAGCTCAAAAGGGGTCGACTATGGGGCAAATGGCAGTCATGCAGGAACAAGCATCAGTGAATGAACAAGCCTTTGAACTTGGGAATGCAATATGCCAAATAAATAATGGGGATTATGTCTCCCACCCAACACCCACCGAGTCACTACCATCCAGGTTTGAAGAATCATGAGAACTTCTCCTATGGAAATCAGAGCAACATTCAGAATGCCCCTCCAGGTTTTCAAAATCAAGCTGCTCCAAACTCTAACTATCAAGGTGCAAGGAGACAACCATTCTTGGAAGAAAATCTGAATGCCTTTATTTTTGAATTAAGAAATTTGATGGATTCTCAAGACAACCGCATCTCAAATATCGAAGCCACATGCAACAACATGTGGGTGCACCATGAAGACATTGGAAACGCAGATTGGGCAGCTGGCCCTTTGCTTTGAAAGAGCAATCTACAGGACTCCCTAGTGATACAGAGAAACCTAACGGAGTGCAACACAGTGGAATTGAGAAGCGGTTGACAGGATTAGGGCCCAACACTAGTTGAATAAAACAGAGAAAGAACCTGAACTCAGGAAAGAACCCCAAGAGAGGCAAAAGGAAGCTGAAAAGAGCACCCTGGAGACAGGTTTCGTGACAATCCTCCAAAGCTCATTACACCCCCAGCAGCCATTTCCTTAGAGATTCCAGAAGAAGTTGGATGAGAAATATGCCAAGTTCCTCTAAACTCCACAAATGGTAAGGGTGATATAGGAGTGATTAGGGTTTAGTAAGTGCATCTTGTCAGGCTACTTTGTCATCATTTACTGAGGATACAGAGTTCATTATTTGCCAAGTTGGCGGCAACAATGCCTAGATTATTAACCTGATTTGACATCAGGAGGGATTGTCACTCTGAATCCATGATTGGATGAAGCATATTAAATTTCTAGTTATGACTTATGAGCTATATTCAGTTTTGGTTACTGGGGAACTGAATGCCTTTTTCCATTTGCACTAGATATTCCCCCTGTTGTCTTTGTTGTTCTTATTGGTTGGCTGAGTGATTTTATGCAAGGACTTAAAGTGGGGTTTAGAAACAGGGAAGGGTAATGTTTCACATTTGAGTGCTGCTCATGTCCTGTAAAAGAGCAAGTGGTAGTAGTGAGTTTGATTAAAAGAAGGAATAAAGCACAAAATAGGTCAAAGAAGGAAATATGAGTAGAAGCAATAAGATGTTGTGACTTCACGGATCTAGTGGATCATATGCGCTTGAATCTTGGCTAGCGTGGTAAAGGGATGGGGAGGGTTCATCAGAGGTCCTTCAAGTCCCAACGGAGACAAGATTTACCTATGAAAAGAGAAAAAGACTTTTTTTTTAATATCTATGGCTATCCGGGTCAGTTTTTCGTACATTTTAATTAATTCCATAAGGCCCTAAAGTTAACAGTTGAGTAAATCTTTAGAGGAACTGAGGGTACTCGAACTAGTGACTATTGGATAAACCCCAAAGCCTTTACAACTTGTTTTTAGCTTCCTCATGGTTGAAAAGAAAAGAAAAAAATTAATGAGGATTAATGAGGCAAAGCTATGTGAATTTTATCATTCTGAAACTGGGCATCTGGGATAAGGCTTGTTAACATGATGAGCTTACCTTGTTGAACTGGTATTATTTTGTTCTATTATCTATGCTGTGTATTAGATTATTCTACCAGTAGTTATTGTAAATTTTCCATTCAGTAGGCTTGATTGTATCCTATTAATAGATGCTGGTAAAAATAATTATCTGATGTGATTAAGTAGATCATCATATTGATAATGAAGGGGAAGAAAACAACAGCTCGAGTAGCTGGGTGCCCTCAAAAAATGGTGAACAAGATTCGATGATGTCTTTAGAACAGTACAAGTTACCACTTGTGTAGATTGATTTAGAAATGACTGGTAAGTATGTTATTGGGTCATGATAAACTAGACCTTGTTGTTGACCCTTGTTATTGTGAAAAATACCATATATTGTATTTTATTTATTCTTTTTGATGAGGCCTGTTTGCAAACCTTGAACAGCCCAAAAAAAGAGGTACTGTAGGAAGAGATGATTGAAATACGTTGATAATTGTGGGAGTGTATATATAGCTGACACTTAATCGTGTTCATGGCCTTATTGCCCACATACTATGTCTATAGCCCTTATTTTTCCTTGAATGTTAACAGTTCATTATGTTTTTCGTAAGGTCAAGCATCTGATTTAGAAGAAGTCAGTTGAATTTCCATAGAAAAAATAGTTCTACATTGTGAAGTATCGATAAGTTGCTAACAGAAGAAAAAAATAGAATAAACTCACTATTCTATTAAAGACTTACCTTCATAAGGCAGTGAAAGATTAAAAAAATCCCTTTAGTGGGCTGTAGTTTGCACAACACCAATTTTGCGTGGAGAAAAATACCGGTAAGATGAATAAATAAGAAACGTCTCCCTCTATCCCATGAAATCACGGATTAGAAGTACTTTTTATTGGGAGGCTAATAATTAGACTTACTTTGTTTAATTTGCCCATCCATTGGATGTCCATTGTTCATATGTTAAGGGTGGTTAGATTGAGACTTGAGCAAATCCAAAGAAATTTTTTATGGGGATTGGAATTTGGATAGAAAGCCAGCACTCTAGTAAAATGTAAGGATGGTTTGTTTGTGCAAAGATATTGGAGGTTATTTTTAACATTTTAATTTAATTTAATTTTTACTTTACTAAATTTTTGTCAATTTACATCTTTGGTTGTAGGTTATGTTATCGAGAAGAACTGATTCTCAACTAGTCTCGTTGGATTATGAGATAGAACATACGTTCGGTAACCTTAGACGTCAAAAACAAACTAAGGAAACTGAATATGGCTGAAGAACGGAAGGTGCAACAAAATGTACAACAGTGTACTCTATGAGATTACTAGAAACCACTGGTAAAGAAAAACTACACTGCAATTAGACATCAACCTATCAATGCCAACATTTTGGGTTGAAGGCTAGCTTGATTTCTCTGGTTTAACAACAACAATTTGGGGGACATCCATTTGAGGATCCTAATGGTCACATTTCAACTTTCTTGGAGCTTTGTGACATAGTAAAAATGAATGGAGTAGAGCATGATGTGATTAAGCTATAGACTGCCTCCTTTCTCACTTAAGGACAAGGCATAGAATTGATTTCAGTGTTTGCTAAAGGGATCTATCGATTCAAGGGGAAACTTAGTGCAATTTTCCTAACCAAGTTCTTCCCTCCTCAAGTGATATCTCAACTCAGAGCGGAAATCAATCAATTTAAGTTGGGAGAGACGGAAATTTTGTATGATGCCTCGGATAAATATAAGGACTTGCTAAGACATTGCCCACAACATGACTTTGAGTTATGGTTGCAAGCCTAAACTTTCTACAATGAGCTTAATTATGCCACTAGGAGTACGATAGATGCAATAGCTGGGGGATCTAAAATGAACAAGACAATAGAAGAAGCCTACCAGTTGTTTGAAGAATTGGCTAAGAACAATTATCAAGCCCCATCTGTATGGGCTATGGGTAGGAGAACAATCGGTGTATTGGAGGTAATGAGGAAGTGCGCTTAACCCTTTACCAAAGTATGAAGCCTCATGATGATGAGAAATTGATGTGCATGAGAGTAGACACCATGTCCCCGTCACTTGATGAGCATATGCATGATTTCGCTAAAAATGACTCTTTTAGAGAGATGTCAGCTAGCTTGCTTTTTGAAAGGGAATTGGACAAAACAAAAAAAAGATTCCACTTATTTCAGAGGTGGTTGAAACCATATTGGAGTAGAAGGAGAGCAAGAGGAGAGCTTACTGGAGGGAGAAAGAGAAGAACCCATGACATTCATGTACTCAAACAACTACCTAAGCATCTAAATGAATTAACAAAGTGGGACGTAGGCCCTTTATATAGGCTACACATGGGCAGTCCTAATACACATATGACTTGAGCCTTACTCTAACTCGAAATCTTGCCTTGGGTAGCAACCAACTCGTGAGTCCTTGTCCTGTTCTAACTAGGATTCCTCGTTTTCTAGGATTCCGTAGCTATGCCTCAACCATGTCCTTATTGCACTTTCATTGGGGTGCTTGGTGCTTAAGTAGCTTGCCTTGGTGCTTAAGTATCTTGCCTTGGTGTGCAAGCAGCCTACCTTTACGCCTGTCACATGCCTAATTGTTGGCTTGCATATGTAGCACCTATGAACCCACTAGGTCTGCCTTCTCAGTTGCCCCATGTTCACAAAACATAAGAACGTACAGGGCTCTCTCCAACTTGTATTTTATTAACTCATTGATACCACACTAGAAAACTAACACGGTAGGATAGAAACAAATTCACCACTTTGAAGATAAGAAACACCACTCCAAACATAAGAATTTAGTTTAGCTCACCACTCAAAGGCATCCACCAAAGAGATAAGAAACTAAGAGAGACAATCACAAAGATTGAAATCTAAATTTTGATTAATGATCAACAAACAAAAGATGCTTCAAAATTCATTTTTCCCATGCCTTATACTTGGAACATCCCTCTAAGAATAGTAAAAAGTAGAAATAGAGTTCCAAGAAAGCACACACACCAAAACAAACCATAATGAATGCCTTTAGACTAGTTTGACTACTAAAGATGAAGATATAACCAATTTTTAATGTCTCTAATTAACTACATGGTTAGAAAAAACATTAAAATAAATAGTGGACTGGTCAAAAACTATGTTTTGGGTCTTGAGTACTTCATAGACCATCAACCCAAATTAGACTCATTGGGTTTTTTTTGGCTACCCGCATCATTTGGGTTGCTCTAGTGCATCCAATGAATATAAAACTCATCGATGTTTTGAGTTCATTTCACATGCTATTTTGAACATTTTATATCCATATTCATGTAAAAATCATAACATTTCCTCTAAAATGGTTTTGTAGGATTCTTGATGAAAAACAAGTGATTTGACAAGAAATTAGCAATATATATCCAAAAGAAGAGTCAACCGAGTGTCTCATAGTGCGCCACCGAGAAGATGAATTTTTCTGTACCATATGGAACATCAAATGGTTGAAATTCCTCCATGGTTGTATTCTTCATTTAAAGATCTTTCCAACGACACCTCACACGCCCAAATCCAAGTTCAAACGAAGAAGTTATGTCATCGACAAGTTGGAGAAGAAAACAAGTCACTAAGCAGATTTTGTTGCGACAAAGACATACACAAAACTTTGTTGCGACAAACCCATATTTTGTTGTGACAAAAGCTAGGGACAGAACTTAGTCGCGACAAACCTAGATTTTGTCGTGACAAAGCCAGAAACAAAACTTTATCGCGACGAAACAGAACTTTGTCGCGACAAAGCTAAGGACAGAACTTTGTCACGACAAACCCAGATTTTGTTGTGACAAAGCCAGAAACAAAACTTTGTTGCGACAAACCAAGATTTTGTCATGACGAAACCAGGGACAGAACTTTTTCCGACAAATCTAGGGACAAAACGCGGGGCCTAACCAAAAAGCCCCGAAAATTGCTCTTTTGGACTATTTTTCAAGCCCATTTCACCGTAGGACTATAAATACTTGTTTTTTAGGTTTAAAACAAAAAACGAGGAGGTGGGAGAAAACCTTTCATTAGGGTTTCTCGCTCTAAAAACCTTTTCTAACCCGTTTTTTCAGTTTATCTTAGGGTTTTGATTTTTAGTAGATCTTAGAGTAGTTTTAGAGTAGATTTTTATTTGTATTGAAGAGATTTCGGTGTTGTACATCAAAGATTCATATTTCATTATTGTTCAGACAAAGTTTAAGCTCAAATTATGATTTTCTCTCTCTCTCCTTGTCTTTTGATTTCTTTCTTCATTTCCTTACTTGTTTGATTGGTGATGATTGAATTCAAAGAATGGAACATTAAACAATTTAGGAGGTGGGGATTAATTGTTGAACATTCAGATTTGCATTTTCAATATTTTGATGGCTCAAGACTGGGTTTTATATAATCGGTACTGTCTATATAATGGAACTGCTCTGGCTATTAGTAGCTTGTATCCAAAAAATGGTTGTATCTTGCTCTGATATTCAGGAGGCCCTCGAGGACACAGAGATAGAGATTCCCGAGTGATGGAGCAAGCATTTAGGGGTATGTTGTGACTAATATTATGGAATTAATGAACTCTAAAAGATTACTTTGATAGATCACTAATTTACTCATGGTGTGAGGATTAATTAGATGATGTATCAATTTAATGTTTGGAGGTTTTTCCTCTATCTGATGGAATGATCTTGATCCCATGTTAGCATATATCTAATTAAGGAGATAGAGAGTTTGATCAAATTCGAAAGATGAGATACCAATTAGATTAGAGAAGGCTAGCATTGTCTTATCTATGGGAGCAAAAATTCTTCAGTTCTAAGAAATGGTTGTGAAGTATTGAAAAACAATCAAATCTTAAAGAGGGTTAGATTTTATAAGTAGCTATTTAGACTCATTTGTCTTGGAAAGGAATATGGTGTGTTAGATAGTGAAATGTATAGTGTCAGGAGGAATCCAAGGCTATACTACATTGCTCTTGGACAAATCTACCATTTAACTTACAAATGTAGGACTTTCAAGGAAATGCAAATTGATTGTGAAATGATTATCATCATCCCTAGTGCCTCTTTTCATTCATTTTAGAATTGAGTAGTTGTTGTTTGGTAGATTTTAGGATTAGTGTTAAATCAGTTTTTGTTTTAGTTAAATTGGTTTTATTCCACATCCTATTTGGTCGCCAAAATAGTGAAGAGCCCTTGTAATCAGGGTGCTCAAATTCAACTAAAGAGAACTCCTTCAACTGGTACGAGTATTCGACTTCTGTGAGTCCACTTTATTACTTGTGTGACCCGTGCACTTGCGTAGAAAGGGGATGAGTGTTGATAATACTTTTCATTTCAGTTTTTGAGTACACTTACTTTTGTTTCAAATCAAATTTTGAGTATTTACTACATTCACTCCCTTGGCCATATTTTCATATATAATACATCATTTGGTCTCAACAAGCTATCATAGGACTTTAGTTAGTATTTGCAGCTGTGTCGAAAATTAGTCAATAAATATCACATGGATAAACTAAAGTTGTTAACAGGTCTTTGGGTGCTATGCTTAGAGGCTTGGTGAAGAAGAATATTAGAGAATGGGAGAGCTTACTACCTTATGTTGAGTTTGCTTACAATCGTTCTACAAGCCAAACAATTGGTTGTTCTCCTTTTGAAGCGGTTTATGGTAAGAATCCTATTGGCCCTTTAGATCTAGCTCCTATTCATCTTACTGATCATTTTAGTGGGGAAGCTGATGAAAGAGCTAAATTCATCAAGACAATACATGAGCAAGTGAGAGACAAGATTTCTAAGGAAATCGAGAAGTACAAGAAGCAAGTAGATAAGCACTAAAATAAAGTTGTGTTTAAAGAAGGAGATCTGGTGTGGATTCATTTGAGAAAATAAATGTTTCCAAATTGAAGGTTTGTGAAACTTTAGCTCGAGGATGGACCTTCTAAGATTATTCAAGATTAATGACAATGCTTATAAGGTCGAGCCTGGTGATTATGTAATTTCAACAACTTTCAATGTATCGGATCTTTCTTCATATGAAGATGATGATCCAATAGACTCGAGGACGAGTCCTTTTCAAACAAGAGAGAATGATGTACTTGTGCAACCCAAGCCCAATGTGAATTTAGCCAACAAGAGCCTAATGGAGTCTAATTTTGGGTTGATGGTCCATGAAGTACTCATGGCACAAAATATAGTTTTTGACCAGCCACAATTTATTTTAATGTTTCTTCTAACCTTGTAGTTAATTAGAGACATTGAAAACTAATCATAACTTCATCTTTAGTAGTCAAACTAATTTAAATGGATTCATTATGGTTTGTTTTAGTGTATGTGCTTGGAACTCTATTTACCTTTTCCGCCTCGACGGATGTTCCAAGTATAAGGCACGGGAAAAACGAATTTTGAAGCATCTTTTGTTTATTGATCATCAATCAAATTTTAGAATTCAATCTTTGTGATTGTCTCTCTTAGTTTCTTATCTCTTTGGTGGATTCCTTTTAGTGGTGAGCTAAACCAAATTCTTATCTTTTAGAGTGGTGTTTTTATCTTCAAAGGTGAATTTTGTTCATCATACCGTACGCTTTATGGTCCAGTATCACTCGTAAAATACAAGACACTCATGCAAAGGCTCCCACATAATGACGGGATGCTCAATGCTCTCAAAGGATCAAACTATCAATGAATTAGCCAAGTGATCATGCAAGCCCTTTATATAGGCTACACATGGATAGTCCTAATACAAATATGATTTAAGTCCTACCTAACCTCGGTCTTATGCCTCAAGCCAGCGCCAAGTCCCTGACAAGAGTCCTTGTTTAGTCAGATCTCATGTTTATGCCCCAACTCGCATGCCTGGCTGTGACTTCAAATTGTGGGACTTGGCCCCCAAGTCATGTGCCTTGGTGCCCAAGTAGTGTGCTTAGATCCCAAGGCTCCCGTCCCTATATAAGGCTAGCTTTCTCCTATTGATATAGTTTTGTCTTAAGTGCTACTTAAGCTGTGGCCCCCATAAGTCGCGGACGGCCGTTGTTAGCTCGCCGTTCATGCCCTAGCTAGCCATAGGTCATTTTCCTTGTGTGTGTTTTTCTGTCCTGGCGTAATCGCTACCGAAGCCTCTGTCATGCCAACACTCAAGGTAATGTCTCGCCTCTCGACGGCTCTACTTTCCTTCCCTAGTGCTTCAGACGGGGCCAAGACAAAGGCCCATGCCGAGTCGTGCTTAATTCATCTAGTCCAGGGGCTAAAATCTCTTAAGCACCTTACCTTGCACCCAAGGCCCCCACCCTTATATAAGGAAAGACGCCCCGCTATCTCTAGTTCCCTTAATGCCATACCGCTCCTAAGTCGATGTCGCTGACTACTACATGTAAGATCGCCTTAATGCTTCAATTTCCTACGCCTCCCGCCGTGTGTGAACTTAGCTTGTGCAATATGCTTCAAAGGCTTCTCTTCCTCGTGCCAACACTCAAGGTATGTCTCACTCCCTTGTTTTGCCTTGCTTTCCTTCCCTTATGTATGCATAGGACCAAAGCAGTGCCCACATGTCGCATCGTGCTCGGGTAATCTAGTCAATGGGTTAACAAACCCTATCCTAGTAGAGGTAGTCGTCATCCTCGTCGACTTCAACTGCATATACTGATGAATCTGACCTTCAAACTACCACAGGGTGGCTCCCTTCTCTCAGCTTGCTTTACTTACAAGAATCTTCTTCTAGTGAATCAAGTACTTGGTCCACTTGTTCTTCCAATTGCCCATCTTCCTATCCTGTAGAATACTTGTGATCTCTTTTCTGAAACTAACCCTGATCATAGGTGGGTTCCGCTTTGCTTGCATTCTATTCGGACTAGGGTCATAATGATAAGGCTTCAAGAATCTTATATGGAACGTCGGATGAAGCGTCAACCTCTCAGGTAGCTTTAGTTTATAGGCCACATTCCAAACTCGCTTCACAACTTCAAATGGGCCATCATACTTCGGGATCAACCCTCTTTGAAACTGTTTTTTTTTTTTTTTTTAATTTTCTTCCATATTTAGGGAGTGAGTTTGAGTATAAATTTCTCCCCTTCCCTCAAATCAAGGTCTCCCTTGGCTGCCATACTTCTTCATGCGTCTACTAGGACTCTCTTAGGCTATCAAGGGTTTCACTGGCAAATCTGCAGGGTCTTTGCAAACTCAGACACACAGATCTACATTACACCTAGGTCGCCAAATGCCAACACGTCCAAGGGCGGTGAGGTCGAACTCAATCGCTACCTCAAAATGACGACATCATGGTTGAACTTCAAAGGTAAATTGTAAGACAACCGTATATAGCTCAAGAAGTTCCAACCAATTCATTTGAGCGACTATCACATAAGTGCAAGTATTCCTCAAGCATATGATTCACTCGCTCAATTGATCGTCTGTTTGAGGATGATTAGACGAAGAGAACTTGCACTCAATACCCTATATCTTGAATAGTTCAACCTAAAAGCTTCCTGTGAACCGTGTGTCTTGATCACTCACTAAGTCCTCGGGGCATCCCAAAATGTTTCACAACATTGTTGAAGAAGATCCTCATTCCTTCTTCAACAATAGAGAACCTATCTACCACAACCAAAACATATATGAAGCCCTCAACTTTCGGGAACCCACTAATGAAGTCCATAAATATGCACTGTCATGGTCTCTCCAAGATAGGTTGGGGCTATAGCAAGCCCGCTTCCTTTTTCTACTTGATCTTGTCCACTTGAAAAACATGGCATGTCTTAACATAAGCTTGCACATCTTCCTTTATCTTTGGCCAATGGAATGACAGTGTTAGCAAAGCTAATGCTCTCTCTTCTCTAGGGTGACTAACCCACTTTATATCATGTGTCTCCTTCAACAACTCTCGTTTCAGTTTGCTTGAAGGACCATAGAGCTTACCCCCCGTGAAGTAGAGCAGCTTTTCCTCTAGGCAGTAGTGCCTCGTGGTGCCATCTTTCACCCGCTCTACCAATTTTTTATATGTAGAATCTTATGGAGCTTCTCGCCTTACTCGCTTGGTGAAGTCTGCCACAACTTGACTCAATGATCCCACATAGCCCACAACTTCCTTCCTACTCAATGAATCTTCCACTTGGCTGTGTCGACCAAGCTTGTACACATACAAGAAGTCAAAGTCTACCAAAAACTCTTATCATCGAGCTTGCTTAACAGTAAGCTTCTACTGAACTTGCTTATCAATCACTACTATGAATCAAGTCTTATCAATTAGTGCTTCCATGTCTCTAGGCAATGGATGACTATGGTCATCTCTTTCTCGTGGATGGTGTACCTCTGCTCCGCTACATCCAAATTTCGGCTCTCAAATGCTACCTGGTGCCCTTCTTACACTAGCACACCCTTTAGGGCCCTATTCGACGCATCCATGTGAACTTCAAAAGGCAACTCTAGGTCAAGAGATCTCAATACTAGTTCTGAGGTGATCACATCCTTAAGCTTTTGGAAGGCAACTTGGCATTCCATGATAAGACATGATACCTTGGAATAACCCTTAATGAATTTTCTATAGTAATTTGTCAAACCAAGAAAGGATCAAAGTTCCATCACCATAGTAGGGGCAAGCCATTTGCGAATTGTTATTTCCTTTGCATCATCCATATAAATTTGGGACTTGGAAATCGGTGACCAAAGAATTTGATCTCAGTTTGAGCAAATTTGCACTTCTCTTTCTTGACATGTAACATATCTTGTCTCAGTCTGTCAAACACCTTCTTAAGGTGCACTAAGTGATCTTTTAGAGTCAGGTTGTAGATCACTATGTCATCTAAATAGAGTACTGTGAATAAGTCCAAAAATTCAAATAAGACATCATTCATGAGGTTACAAAATGTCGGAAGGGCATTAGTCAACCCAAAGGGCATGACTAAAAACTCAAAACTCTCATATCTCGTCACACATATAGTCTTAGCCTCATCCCGTTCATCTACTCGAACTTGCCAATACCTAGACCGCAAGTCAAGTTTGGTGAAGTATTCAGTCTTGCTTAATCGGTCGAATAGTTTCATAGCCAACGATATCGGATACTTGTTCTTGATGATGACTTTGTTCAAATCTTAATAGTCCACACACATCCGAAGTGAGCCATCTTGCTTCTTTCGAAACAACACCGGTGCTTTAAAAGGTTAGCCCAAACCTACATCCAGTAATTCTGTCAATTATTTTCGTAACTCAATTAGCTCCAGTGGAGTCATCCGATAAGGATCTTGGGTAGCTCAATCTGATGATCCGTCTACTTTCTTGGCAGCAATTTCTTAGGCAACTCAGGAGGCATCGCATCCTCAAATCTGTTCAATATGGGTGCTACCGAATTTGGTACCTCGACACGCCTATTCGGCTTAATCCCAATCAATGTCGCAACATAGGTATGCTCACCCTTTCTAAGTCCCTTTTCGAGCAACAGTGTGACGCCCCAAATCCCGGAGGTCCGTTGACTACCCGTCAACCCGGGGAATACTCGTGAATGTCGGGTGACCCGACATTTTTCACGAAAATCGGGCAGAGTCTCCTTTGTATGGGGAGCTCTACCCAAATACAACACCTGTATAAACCTGTCCCAAACAGTCCAATATATCATCACATGAGTAAACGCCACAGCCCATAAACAATACTTATAACAATATTTGAAACATACCAACTATGTCCAATAGTTCTAAGAGTTAATAATTTACTTATACAACACATATCAAAAATTAGAGAATTCTAATACATGTATAAAATCATCAAAGCCAACCCGACTTTCTTCACAACCTCGCCCTAGGATGAGCCGTCCCTTCGCACGCCCCGCACTTGTAAAACAATATGTTCCTCGACAGGTGAGCTAATGCTCAGTAGTGGAATCACCCAAGGCTACTTCAACGGCGCATATGCAATGCTCCAAAATAAAATACATTCATGCAAATGCATGATCCTACTTGAATGTCTAACTGATTATCTCGTATTCGACTCTCTCTGGCCACTGGGCTTCTGCCACGTATGAGAAAATCCAATTTCAAACAAAGTTATTTGTTTATATTTAGTCTACCGAACGGCAGCGGACTTGTCTCCATGTTATATTTAGTGGACTACCGGCTGGTCAATCTGGGCTGCCTCGACGATTGATATTTTTAGTATGGACTACCATCATTATTATTATTTTTGCATAACCCTCCGAGATATTTACATTTACTAGTCTACCCTCCAAACAATAGCTTCTCAAGAAACTACCTCATGCACTCACCCATCTCTATGGGGTGCCCTAAAGGCATATGGAAATGCATTGCGATGCCATTTCAATAACTTCATAACACATGCAAATATATCACTACATATATTCACATAATTTAAATCACACAATCATGTTATGTAATTACGCATTTCATCACATCAAAATTAGCCTATAGCTGGCTAATGATCAAACACGAGCAATTATACTAATTACTCGACTAAACACATTAATCACAAAAAATTATTTTATGAACACTATTCTCGAGAATAGTGAAACCCTCGTTTACTATTCCCGGAAAATCACCAATCGTCGGTTCACTTTATGAACCCGGGTTTCACGGCCATTTCCGGCCTTATACACACCAAAGCATAATTTATTCCATAAATTATCATATAAACACCCAAATCAGTCCCCAACAGCCACGGACTGACCAAAAATGTCTAAAAAATTCCATATCTGGTCCCATGTTTTGGGATCGATCAAACGGCTCCCTCACGGCCCTCAAACCAACTAAAAACATTATAAACACTTAAATAAAGTAAACCCAAGTAGGATAAATCCCCACCCCAAGGAATTTGGTCAAAACTCCCAACCGTGTCCACGCTGTGAGTCACCCGCGTAGAGCAGCTTTCCTTCTTGTCCCGAAGACTGCCGACGGTCGGATCGCCCGGATTTCTAGAGAGAAGGAGGTCCTTCTCTCTCTAAACCTCCATTTTTACGTTTCTGCTGCTCCAAAAACCGTCCCCTGCATCTTTTTGCTCCCCTTTTCACTTTGAAGGAGATAGGTACTATTAACTAATTTGTCTTTTTCCAACTTAAACAATTCCATTAATACCCGTTATATCCCTCTTTTCCCAGTTTTGACATTCGGCTCTATCTCGGCAGTCCATTTTCATCATCTCTCTACTCATACCACTTATGACACATGAGTATGTGTTATATGTGACTTTCGTCGCATCGAAATCGCTTTACTAAGACTCCAAAACCGCGCGTTTCAAAAAAAAAAAGTGTCAACTCCGACTGTCTTGGAATTCGACGAAATTCTACGTGCTAGCTAGATTTCACAAGACGATTCCAATGGTGAAATCCATTTCGTTATCCGAGAGAGAATAAATTCCGGATTTTTAACCGAAATAACAATTTTGTAATCGAAATTACGATTCGCCTTTCTAGAAATTGAATTTCTAAGTTCACAACAGGCGTATATAATTTCTTCTCCCCGAACGTTCTCTTAGGCAGCTTGCTAATGCCAGCCACAAAGCATGGTTGCTACTCATCCATGATCAGTAGCCCATTCAAGTGTGGCAATAAGGTAACCTTAGCCCTTTAGAAGAAATCATCAAAAGGAACACTTGTAGCTCGATTGTACCTTCCATTCCCACATTTGAATTCTCACGCCTTGCCAAGCCATGCGTCTCAGGCTTAGCAAATACGACTTTGAGCTTACTATCATCCTCAAGTAGTTTTTGCCGAGCCCCGACCGTTCCCCATCAATATGAAGTTATAGGTTGCCCTACTTTCTACTAATGCCACAATATTTTGCCCACTAATCAGTAACTCAACGTACATCACCCCTCTATGAGTTGCCTCGGCTTGAATAACATTCAATAGCTGAAGAGGGTTGGCTCTAATAAGGCCCTTTGCTCCGCTATTCACAAATCTCACAAGTAGCAAGAAGCAGGAAGGCTTCAGCCAAGTGAGTGGATAGGGTGGTGTTTGCCTTCGTGGCTGTGCCCAATTTTGCGTCCAACTAGACACATGCGTGCTAACTTCGGTTTCCAAACTAGCAACTTGCTCCCGTATAACATTAAGGGTCACTCTCATAGCCATCAATTGCTTTAATACCAACTGTCACACACACAAAATCTAGCTTGTGTGTGTGCGATGCTTAGGAACCCAACTCGGCCAACCTTCTCAATGCCCTACACTCAAAGAACACAAGAACGAACGGGGCTCTCTCCAACTCGTATTTTATTAACTCTTAAAATATAAGATAATGCAAAGGTTACCACATAATGACAGGATGTTCAATACTCTCAAAGGATCCAACTCTCAATGAATTAGCCAAGGGACACATAGGCCCTTTATATAGGCTGCACATGGGCAATCCTAGTACAAATATGACTTGAGCCCTACTCTAACTCGAAGTCTTGCCTTAGGCAAAAACCAACTCGTGAGTCCTTGTCCCGCTTTGACTAGGATTCCTCGTTTGCTTACATTCCACAATTATGCCTAAACCATGTCCTTATTGCACTTTGATTGGGATGCTTGGCGTGCAAGTAGCCTGCCTTGGCGCCCAAGGCCCCAGCCCTAATAGAAGGCGGGACGCCCCCATTATCTCTGATTCCCTTAGTGCCATATTTGGCCCCTCCCAAGCCGATGCTTCAAGGACTACCGCATAGGAGCACACCCTAAGATGCTTTCTCGTTGTCCTCTCACTCGTGTGCACGTTTGGCTCGCACTCTATGCTACCAAGGCTTCTCTTCCTCGTGGTAGCACTCAATGTATGTCTTGCTTCCCTTATTCTTCTTTGCTTTCCTTCTCTAGTGCGCACATGGGGCCAAGGCTCGTCTATACCCTCTCTCATGTTGTTAGAAAATAAGAAATATGGGCCTTCATTTGGGTTGGACTCATTTGAGCAGCCCATTTCTATTGATGTTGAGTAGTAAAAAGATTAAGAGCCTTTTTGGTTAGGGTTTTTGAAAACTTTTTTTAAGAATAAGAAGAACAAAAAGAACACAGAGAGCACATTTCTCGATTCCCATTTTTCCTACATTGTTTTCAAATACCATTCTCAAGAATAATTTTCAAAAATAGGAACCAAATAAGGCCTAAGATTTTGGGGTGTAAGATGTAGTCAAACCTCACCCTTCTAGAGGATCTTTGTAAAATTTAATATTTTTTTGTAAAATTTAATATTTATTACTTAATAATTTAAATTAATTTTAAATTTAATCTGTCACGCCCCGATTCCCGGTCCGACCCGGTTTCCGGGTCCGAACCGAGTTCGGGACATGAGACCAAATATTGGGACTCTTTACCTGATTTTTTTTTTTAAAAGCCAATTGGTACCTGTGGGTATGGCCCACATCCTATAACAGAATCAAAATATTATATACATATAACTGAGTCCCATTTACAAATACAAAACTTTACTTTTACATTTACAAATCAGAGCACGGAACCTACATGTAGTGAACCCTTCCTGGTGTGTTGGCCCAGCTGTATGCGGAAGTCTTCAGATGTCTTCTCCTGTACCTACACGGATTAAAAACTCCGTATAAGCTTTACGCTAGTTGGGAAACATGTGTCTTATGCATATACACATTTAATGCATAAAACAATAACAGATAATATAAATTATGTATTTATATTATGAACTTATAATGGTACTTTTCTTATAATGTACTTACTCTTATTCCTAGATCTCCCGTAGGGAGTTACGTATCTTATTCTTATGCAGAACTTATGCTATAACAAACTTGTTTATCTCTAGACTCCGTAGGAGTTACAAGTAACTTATACTTACCGCATTTCAGTGTTTATTCAAAGTCTCCCTGTAGAGTTACAAAACTTATACTTAACAGATTTATTTTCAGTCGGGACTCCCGTAGGAGTTACAGAACTTATCTTATGCAGGACTTCTACTTATAACAGACTTACATTCATTCGGGACTCCCGTAGGAGTTATAGAACTTATCCTTATACTACGGAGTTTACCCTTATCTCGGAGGCAATCTAGGTATCACGAAATTACTGAATGTATACCGATATTGCAGAACTTATTCAGACATGGAGCACTCGTAGGTACGACAGGACTTATTCAGTTATGTGACTGATTATGATACAGAAATACCGTAGGTACTACATGACTTATTCAGATACAGGACTTATCAGATATAGGAGTACCCGTAGGTACTGCGAAACTTAATCAAATATGCAGTGAAAGTACCCAGAGGTAATTGCTTCTTGAAGAACTTAATCGACATACAAGAGTACCCTTTAGGTACTACAGACTTGGTCTGTACAAGGTGACGTAACTTATTCAGATACGTGACTTATCGGACACAAGAATCTGCAGGCAAGTACCACACAGACTTATCTCGCATACGTGACCACACACACTCACTCCTCCCCATACAAGAGCACCAGAGGCAATCTTTTCGGGTGTAATGTGTGTGTGGTGGTGGTGTGTGGTAGGTGTGTAGTGTGTGTGTGGTGTGTGTGTGGTGGTGGTGTAGGTGGTAACGCATACGCAGATACATTCAGATCTTTATTCTTATTCTCTATTCAGAGTCTTATCATATAATTGTTTGACTTCCTAGACCAAGACACGGAATTAGTAGATAAAACAACAAGTACCAAGATACTATACAAGACGGAAGTGTCGTAGCATTAGTCGTGACAGAGTGCCTTTAGCACTTACCAGACAAGGAGCAAGCCGTAAGACTAACTTAACAGGAGTGTCATAGCACTTAACAGGACAGGAGTGCCGGAGCACTAATCAAACAGTGCCGTAGCTGACTAATCGGCACCGGCATTTCAATCAGAAGTGCCTGAGCACTAATCGAGTACCAAAGCATTCAATCAGAGTGCCTTGAGTACTAATCAGGAGTACCAAAGTACTAGTCAGAACAGGAGTGCAGAAGCACTAACAGGAGTAATGAAGTACTATTCAGGACAGTAGTGCTGTGTCATTTAATAACTGGTCTTAGGTGGTTTTACAATTATATGAGGTCAGTAACTTACTATCTTATAATAGGGCATTCTTAGCTCCCAGTGTTCATGATGACGCCCTTCATATACCGGTAAGGTAAGGATGCGTATGTAAATCACACCTTATTCATGGATTCTTATTCTTCTATGAATCTACTTTACCCAAGAGTTGGAATCACTCAAATCGGATCATACAAACTGAAAGTTATGGCATTTTCATGCCAACTAGTCATTTTACCGATTTTACCCGAGGGACAGTTTGAGATACTCCCTTTTTCCGGGGTCTTAACTTCATATTTGGCACTATCTCTTTGAACTCTTTTAAAGCTAAGGTGCTAAGGGTTCTATTCCAACTGGAATCACCCAATTCGGAGCACCGAAACTCGTTACATCCGAAACAACCCGGACTACTCTATGTTCAAAGCTGGAACCAGACTTTGGTTTATGATATCATCACTTTGAGTGAATTTTAGGCCACTTAAACCAGAATTCCCGCGATTCCTATTCTTTACTTTGTTCTCCTGAAGTCTACTTACATAGCCACTTGAATCACTCAAATCGGATAAGAAATGAGCAAAGTTATGGCCAAAATATTTAAAATCGGGTCAAATTGGGCTGGGAATGCATCAGGTGTACCGGTACATGTCTAACATGTACCGGTACATGTTGGCTAAAAACGACCAGAACCTAAGATGTACCGGTACATGTTCAAGGTGTACCGGTACATGTCACCCGAAATGCCCAAAATGTGTGTTTTTCTCCCATTTTTCCATATTTTTCCATTCCAAACCAACTCTATACTTCAAACACACATCAAATCCATTTCCAATTCAACTTGGAATCTCTTTATACTCAAATCATCTTCACCTCTGTCTTTCAAAACCTTTCCATTAATCTTCCCATCATTCTAATATGGGTTACCACCCATATACAAAACTAAGTACTAAGATTTGTTAGGTTTGTTCAAAACCCTAACTCAATTTTCATTTAACCATGAATCCAACAACAAAGGAAGGATTCCATAATTATCTTGTTCCTTGTGGGTTATACCAACCTTAATTTCAAGAAATCTAAGGTTAGGATGCAATTCTATCAAAACCCTAGATTTAGAGACAAGATATTAACCATATCAAGCCTTAAATTCCATGTGATCCATACAAAATCCATACTCAAAGTAGTTTCCATACACCTTTTGGCTCGATCCCCTCTTCCTTCTTCTTCTTCTTCTTTCCTCTTCCTCTTTCTTTTCTCCTTCTCCTTCACGTTTTGTTTTTCTCCCACACAAATGAGACCAATTTGTCTTTAAATTCAGATTTTCTAGGGCCTTGTTTGGCCTCAAAAACCCATTTTTGGGTTGTTGCTTTATTTGCCTTTCGCCTCATCTCTAGAATTACACAACACCTTATTATTTCTTCTTCGCCCATAGTCTTTTCAAATTATAACTTTTAAGCCCCTTTTTGGACAATTTTTCATATTTGTCCTTAAGTTTTGTAACTTTCCGGGTTTCTCGTTTCCGTGTTTCGCATTTAATTCACGAAACAGTCAAATTATGCTTACAAAATACCCTAAACATGTCGAAAACGACTAGGGTATATTTCGGGGTGTTACATAATCATTCTTTTTTTATAGAAAATTTAATCATTCTTATTAAATTATGATTTTTGCTTTAATTGTTATTACTATTATTATTTCATAATGTATTTGTTCCAACTTGTGAGTTCAAAGAAATTAATGGTCACGTAAATTCTCTAATAGCCCAAGGGGACTCATACTAGTTGTCACGCCCCCATCCCCGATCCGACCCGATTGGCAGATCCGAACTGAGTCCGGGCGCGAGACTATATACTGGACTCACACCTGTTCTTCTCAGAACTGAACCCAGACTGTGGTTATACAAACAATTTCTATAATAACAAAAATCATTTTCATTTACAAAAAGAACTACCACTAGAGTGGTGTCCAACAAAATCTATACACATATACTGAGTCCCATTTACTTATACATGTACATTTTTTTTTTCTTATATAAAAACATCGAGATCGCGAAGCAAGGCGGTGAGCACCTATCTCAGCCGGGCTCAAGTCACGATGTGGATGTCCTATCTCTCTATCCTTGTCTTCGCTTCGTACCTACACGGATTGAAATCACCCGCATGTTTACGCTTAGTGGGAACATAAGCATGGACAACCACCAATGGTGACCGTCGCAAGCTTATACTTATGCATTTCATATATCTATACAAATTCATATAACTTTTTATTACTTATCAACTTTACCTTCCTATTACATATCACATGTTCTCTATCTTTGATATAACTCTTATCTATACTTTTACTATATTCCTGTGCTTTGTCATCTTTTACTTATCTCTATCGTCTGAAGAGACTTATGCATTTCTATCATGTGTTCATAGCATGTCTCCATCTATTCATTTAGGTATGTCTATCATATATTTTTATTCTAAGACTTATCATTTGGATCATTATCTTTCTAATGGTCTATATTACATATCGTATTTGTGCATGTCATATTCTTATACATATATGACTTTCATGACTATATACTATAAATTACTTGTTGCGTTCCCATCTGGTATTATACTGCTATCATGTACCGCCATCATGTACTAATTTCATATAATCGTATTCATGTAATCGTTTCATGTACTATTTTCATATACTCGTTTTCCCCTAAGTATACTTTCATATTACTTTCTCTTTCATGTACGCATTTGTTCATATTCTTTCATGTCATTGACACTTTGTTTCTCAGACTAGATACTTGTCATACTATCATCGCATACAGCTACGCTCATATCGGTCATATATTCTCTATATTTAATTTGGTTTTATGTTTCATGCCCGTATAAACCTTAGAAGTGGGATAAAGGAAACCATGAGGGCTTGAAGGCGCTGTACCATCAGATGAAACAAAGTGGTCCATGAGGGTCCGGCGTTATACTCACTGTATGAGTCAAAGGTCCATGAGGGCTCGGCTTATACTCACTATATGAAATAAGGGTCCATGTGAGGGTCTAAAGGCGTTGTGGTGACCCTTTCAGGGCCACCGTGATCCAAACGGGATCTATGTCATCGACCCAAACGGGGCCTCGATATCTGTATATGTATGCTGCAGACTTATTCTTCCTAATATGCATGCCCATCTATCCTTCAACTGTGCTCATGCATAACTCATGTGTATTTTATGTTCAATACATATCTCATATTCCCGAATCATTATTGTCATTCGGTAATCATATGTGAGATATATACAATCATTTATTCTTAACTTTGCATTTTTCATATTCTATACTTGTCATATACACATGCTTATATATGTTCCATACATATAATTTACATTGCATATGCAATATATATACTATCATTACTTTAATCAGACTGCTCTCATATCTGTAGCCTATTACGGTTCTCATATTTCTCTATAATACATATATTCCTATATTTTTATCATGCATGCATTTACTCATCTATATTCATCTATGCCTATCATTCGTGTACATGTACTCATTCCTGGTAACATCTTATATCTTGTTAACTTATATATTCTTGTACTTTATTAAGTTATCATATCTTATGACATATACCAATACATTTCTATACTTGTACGTTTTACTTATACTTTATCAGACTGTCCTATCTCCCGTAGGAGTTACAGAACTTATACCTATACGGAGGTACTTATACACGTACTTGTACTTTTATCTATCTTATACTGTATCTATCTTATAGTATGCATGATATACTAGGATTATCAGACTTTGTTTACTGCTTCCTTATTTCTGGACCTATTATGAGTTCGACTTTATCATAATTATCTATGGTTGTATTCTTTGACTCCAATGGGCTTTCCATAGAGCTCCAAGAACACCCGAATCGGAGTTCGATTTAGGAGTTATGACCTTCCAAAGTGGGAGGTCATACGTAGTCAAATCCTGAACTGGACGAGCTGACCTGACCTCGGTGAGCTCGGTCTAACACCTCGTCTGACACCTAATATCCTCCTCAGGCATATCAATGGATTCTTGACTAAATGGGCTTTCCATAGAGTCCAAGAACACCCAAATCGGAGTTCGGATGAAAGAGTTATGACCTTCCGAAGTTGGAGGTCATACGTAGTCAAATCCTGAACTAGACGAGCTGACCTGACCTGGACGAGCTCGATTTATCACCTTGGTCTGACACCTAATATCCTCCTCAGTCATATCAATGTATTCTTGACTCAATAATGGCATAGAGTCCAAGAACACTGAATCGGAGTTCGACGCAAGGAGCTACGACCTCCGTCGGAGGCCAAACGAACCCAAATCCTGAACTGGACGAGCTGACCTGACCTCGGTGAGATCGATCTAACACCTCGGTATGACACCTAATATCCTCCTCATTCATATCAATGTATTCTTGACTCAATGGTCTTTCCATAGAGTCCAAGAACACCCGAACCCGGAAATGACGGCGGAGCATGACTTCCAAAGCCGAGGTCATACGTAGTTAACCCAGCCGAGCTGACCTGAACTGGCCGAGCTGATTCTGACCAGTTATTTCAGTTCTAACACCTCGGTCTGACAATTCCAATAATCTCCTTAGGGTATATGAATGTATCTTTGACTCACGGTCTTCCATAGAGTCCAAGAACACCAATCGGAGTTCGATTTAAGGAAGACCTTCCGGGTTGGAGGTCAACGAATCAAATCCTGAATCGACGAAGGACCTTGACCTCGGTGAGCTAGATCTAACACCTCGGTCTGACACCTAATATCCCCTCAGACATATCAATGTATTCTTGACTCACGATTTCTATGGTATTCAAGAACACCCGAATCGGAGTTCTGACGGCGAGCAGTGACCTTCCGGGCTGGAGGTCATAATGAAGCTAACCCAACCGAGCTGACCTGAACTGGCCGAGCTAAGCTGACCTGGTTGAGCTTGTTCTAACACCTTGGTCTGACACCTAATACCCTCCTTAGGTATATTAATGTATTCTTGACTCAATGGGCTTTCCATAGAGTCCAAGAACACCCAAATCGGAGTTGGGACGAAGGAGTTATGACCTTCCGAAGTTGGAGGTCAAACGTAATCAAATCCTGAACTGGATGAGCTGACCTGACCTCGGTGAGCTAGATCTAACACCTTTGTCTGACACCTAATATCCCCCTCAGGCATATCAATGTATTCTTGACTCAATGGGCTTTCCATAGAGTCCAAGAACACCCGAATCGGAGTTCGGACGTAGGAGTTATGACCTTCCGAAGTTGGAGGTCATACGTAGTTAACCCAGCCGAGCTGACCTTGAACTGGCCGAGCTGAGCTAAATCCGGTTGGAGCTTTGTTTCAACACTCGTCTGAGCACTCAATACCTCCTTAGGTATAACGTATTCTGACTCAATGGTCATAGAGTCCAAGAAATTCACCTCGAATCTGAGTTCGGATTTAGCGAGCTATGACCTTCCGGCTGAGGTCAAACGAATCAACCTCGAACCGAACGAGCTGACCTGACCTTGGTGAGCTCAATCTAACACCTCAGTCTGACACCTAATATCCTCCTCAGGTATATCAATGTATTTTTGACTCAATGGGCTTTCCATAGAGTCCAAGAACACCCGATTCAGAGTTCGGACGAAGGAGTTATGACCTTCCGAAGTTGGAGGTCTTACGTAGTTAACCCAACCGAGCTGACCTGAACTGGCCGAGCTGAGCTGACCTGGTTGAGCTTGTTCTAACACCTCGGTCTGACACCTAATACCCTCCTTAGGTATATGAATGTATTCTTGACTCAATGGTCTTTCCATAGGGTCTAAGAACACCCGAATCGGAGTTCGGACGAAGGAGTTATGACCTTCCAAAGTTGGAGAGGCCTAAGTACATAGCCAAATCCTAACGGGCCGACCAACCGACGAGCCGAAGCTCTACGTGACGCGGTCTGGCTGACTCTACAAGATGAGGTCTATTGACCTCTACAGGATGAGGTCTGCTGACCTCTACTGCATGAGGTCTGCTGACCTCTGCTGCATGAGGTCTGTTGACCTTTACTGCATGAGGTGCTGACCTCACGAGATGTGGTCCGTGTGGGACTCCCGCCGACGGATTTCTATGACTCGACTTCTCACCCATTTGACTGCTCGTATAAAAAGACCATAACTTGGTCTGGCTAGAACCGAATTGAGAAAATTCAAAGTTTAACATCAAGTCCATTGATGTGGCTACAATTTCCCAAAAGGACTCACTTCCAAATTCCCTTTATTTCTTACCCAAAAATCAACTCTAAGGTCCGGCTAGTTGACCCGAACTGGCCGAACTGACCCGACCAGATCCAACTGCGCTGACCTCGGTAAAAGGACCATAACTTGGTCTACAAAGGTCCAAATCGAGAAATTAAAGTCTAACATCAATTTCATTGATGTAGCTACAATTTACTAGAAGGACTTACTACCAAATTCCCTTTATTTCTGACCCAAAAACCCGTTCTAAGGTCCTAAGCATCGAGTATGATCAAAAATAGGGAAATTTCTTGGTTCAACTTGCAACTAAACCCTTCCCAAAACACACCTATAGGAGCCTTAGAACTCTTCTCAACTCAAACCTAACCAGAAATGAGGTTGGGAGTTTCCAAACCCAAACCATACACGAGATAGAGGGTTCCAAACCATGTATCTATACTTTTTATACCCAAAACTATACAAACCCATACTATTGTACAAACATCGATACTTTTCCATACGGAACTTAACAAGTTCCATACAACCCAAGACATGTATCCATACTTTTCTACACAAAATCATAGTTTCATACAAAACCATATTTCTATACTCAATTTTTAGTAGTTCCATACAATTATTCATAGTTCCATAAAAAACCATATTTCCATACTTTTCTATACAAAATCCTAGTTCCATACCTGTGATCTTCTCTTTTCTTTTCCTTCTTTCTTCTTTTCTATTCTCTTCTTCTTCTTCTTCTTCTTCTTCTTCTTCCTTTAGCCCCAAGACCAAAAATGAGATATTTATTTTGGTCTTATCCCTTTACTTCACTTTCCTACCAAAATACAAAACTTCCTCCCTCTTCCTTTAAGCCACTTGTCTCTTCCACAATTTTCATCCTTATTTCATTCCCAATATCTTTTGATGACTTAGTCTCTCCAACTCTACATCAGATAATTTTATATTACTTACCTTGGCATATGAACTTATTAACTTATGACCCTTAGGTCATGAATTGGTAAAGTATTAGTTTACCCTTAACTGTTGTATTAATTCCAAGTTCTTGCTTATTTATTTCCGAACAATTCCATTTAGCTTTTAATATACCCTAAACAAGTCCGAAACTGTTAGGGTATATTTCGGGGTGTTACACTAGTGATTGTCGGGGAACAAACAATTTTGCTTTTAATTATTAAGATCATTTAATAAAATTTATTAAAAAAAATTTTAAAAGAGAAATTTATTGATTTAGGTTAGCAATACAATCAATAAAAACACATAATCAAATTGTTAAAAACTTTAGAAGATAACGCAATATCCAAGTTAATAGCAAAAAGAATCGACTCAATACATACACATTTGATAATCCAAAAATGCTTAGAATACTTAAGATTCTAGATCTGCAGTATACCAATGAACAAGATTAGATCTGATGACTCTGATCGGATCGAACTTTTCCATATGAACTGCTAACGCGAAAACCCACAAAGAAGGTAATTGTCGACGACACAACTACCCACTATAACAAGTCTGTGACAAAACACGCCTCAACAAGTTAATGACAAAACACGAAAAAACAAAGGCAAATCCAAATCGGTATGGAAGAAACCACTTTATTGGAAAAGAAAACTCATATCTAGGGAAGAACATGATGTAAGGGGTGATTTCAGGCTAAGAAAAACAAAAAAATCACTTCACTTCTCTGACAAACAAGGGCCTGAAATAGAGAAAGAGGGGCAGCTAGGGTTTCCAGAGATAAGTTTTTACTATTTGATTGTTCAAATGTTTGATAGAATTAATATTTAAAATTTCTTTTAAAATATCAAAATTATATATTTATCCTCATTAATTTTAATTAATATGTATTATCATTAATTTTAACTAATTTTTATTTTTATTTAAGATTAAACAATAAATATGGATGCTAAACATCTATATTTTAAAGATTGCTAGTATATAAAATGGTTAGGTGAAACCCTTCAGATCTGGCTCAAGAGGTAAGGGCGTGGAATGGGATTTACAGCATCCTGTGTCTCGAACAGAAAAAACAAGACTACAACGATGTAACGAAAGTGAATTAAGTCAACAAAAATAATTTGGTGATATTACTATAAATAATGAATCATGGTTGCAAGTAAAAGAAATGTTTAAAACTAAAAGTAAATTAACCATTTAGATTTAATATTTAAAGTTATTTTTAACTGTAAAATGTGATATTAAATAAATTTAATCTACTTAACAAGTTAAGTTACTTTATCAAGTCATATTAATTAATTAAGTTGATTTACCAAACATTCTCCCTTAGTTTTTTCGTTATGAATATTTCTTCTTGATTTTTCTAATGAGTAGAGCTAGGCTATGCTAGGGCATATGTCCCAATTGAATTTTTTTTCGAACAAAAATTTTACTTTTGGAGATACTACAACTCAAACTGAAAACCTATCCCACACCCCCATTGAAATTTCAGGATGCTGTACTACTAGGCTATAGCTTCACATCCATTAGTTTTTGCCCTCACTAACCTTGGTAAATTCGACTCTACCTCCTCCTAATGAGGATTTCATAATTGCTATTTTGCACCATCATCTTATGTAAAGATTGTAAGTCTTGCAACTATTTCATATCATCTTACATTCCTTTGTAAATAAGTTTCCAAAATTTTCATTCATTGACAAAGAACAAATAGTTGACAAAGAAAATATTAAAACAATTAACTCCTTTTTTCTATATCAAAACAATAACTACTTAAACATCCGAAAAGGTATTGAATTATCATAACCATAATGAATTCTATGTTTCTTTGTACCTGGAGTATGAAAATGCTAGAGTTTTAATCATTTTTAGGGTTTTTCCCAGAGACATATACTGAATATACACATTTTTTTGGCAAAGGAAGAAAAACATACAAAAACAAAAGTTAGTTGGGTTTGAGTTTAACTTTTTTCATGAAGGAATCAATCTCACTATAATCCTTACTTGAGTTTTAAATCCTTGTATTTTTTTATCAATTGAAATACCCTATCTCATAAAAAACATATCTCAAACTCCACCAAAGAAACTATTTTACTGATAGTTTACATTATCACAAATTCGTACGATCACCTACGACATTAATAGGTATATTTAAGTATATATACACTATCACCTGATTTAATCAGTAATAATATAATTCATTAGGAATATATATATATATATATATATATATATATATATATATATATATAATCATGTTAGGAGTCTACTAAAAAGTTTAAAGCAAGCCTATGCACAATAGCTCGGCGAATCATAACTATTAGATAGTCAATGTACCATTAATCACCACAAGTCATGTCTAAAATGCAATTATTATAGGAAAATCATCATGAAAATTATGAATCTAAGGCTAAAATGGATTACCCAATCTAAATGACGAAAATGCTTGAGATTACTAATGACAACCTTTAACCTAATCACTCATTCTATGCTCTTTAGAGGTGACCACATAACCTTCGTAAAGGGGAGAAGAATGGAGGAAACAATACTTTAGAATTCTTAAAAACCTAAATCCCTAAAGTGACATGTATAATCCTCCTTGTGTGCTTATTAAACCCATTTTGGGTTTAAGTCACTTAATTTAGCTCATTGTGTTTTGATTAATTAACACTGCTAGTATGTTCTGTTGATTTGTGACCTAAATTTTATTTTGGGCTTATATTCGATCTAAATGGCTGTTGTGTGATTTTTGTAAAAAGAAAAAGTTAAGAAAAAGTAGGGAAATGCTATGGACCTTTCTGTTCGGATAATTCCATCATATCAACATATTAGAGTTTATTCTTTATTCCATTGTACTCTGTAATCATTCTCATATTCATAGTGAAGCTTTCTCCTCTACCCATGGTTTTTCTCCGTAAGGGTTTCCACGTAAATCTGGTGTTTTTCTTTGTTTTCTTATTTTATTATTGTGTTACCGATTTCAACGTGCTCCAAATAATTAATCAACCCAATATACAAAAGCCAAAAATAATTAACCATAAAATCTTATGCAACCTTGCATTTTTATCAAAATTCCTTTTGATCACATAAATGATTAATGCTCCATAATGTTTTATGCTAAAGGAGAACTAAGCTCGAGTAGGAATTGAGAAACCAATAGGAAAAATATCAATGTCTTAGAACCTAATTCTAAAATTGATGCAATACTCCACTAAAGAGGGTTAGTTGCACTCTAATGTCCCATGAAATTTGTAGAGAATCAAGCTAGAGACATTTGAAGATATTGATTCCTTGATTTCAGGGTTGTTACTATGTAAAGCATATTTTATTGTATCATGTAGCTATTAATATTCTGAGCTAACTTACCTAAGATAGTTGCAGAATCTGTGTATTACCTTAAGCTGTAAAACATAGTTGTATATAGTTGTAAAGTGATCCTCATCTCTGTATATATGTATCCAGCCTATTGCTAATAAAAATACAAAAAAGTTTTGCCAAAAACATGGTATCATAGTAGGTTTTGGCCTGATCCTATTGTCAATTCATCTTCTCACCTGCAGATTTTTTTTCTCCTACTTGTTGATTCTCCTTTTTCAGCCCATCAAATCATTCTAGAATTGTTCTATCTTTTCCAGTCCTCATGGTTGAAACTGAGCAAAATTCTTCAAGTCAAGCCTCTTTCACCAAGGACCAACTTGATATGCTTCAACAATTAATCAACAAGGTCAACCAATCCTCTACTTTTACGACCATTGGTTCAAAGGGAGTTGTTGAAAAAGGTAACAACCCTCCTACTCTTCATGTGACGCCCCGATCCCGGGGTGTCCCGTTGACCACCGTCAACCCGCGGAATATTCGTGGATGTTGGGTAACCCGACACCACTCCATCGAGTCCCTTTTTTTTAAGACTCAAGATTTAACAAAAATTGGGCAAAGTCTCCTTTGTACGGGGAGTTCTACCCAAGATACAACCTGTCCCAACATTTTACAACGACCACACCGGGTCCACATGCGAGTAAAAATGGCCACTTGGGCCCATGCATCAATACTCACAAAAATACATAAACTATATTACATAGTTCAAGAGTTATTACATTACTCTTAACCAAAATATAAATCAAAATTTGGAGTTCTAATACATGTTTTACAAAATAAAATATCAAAGCCACAATCCAGCTTTCTGAAAATCGTTCTAGTGAGCTCGTCTTCCGAACACCTCAGACCTAAAATTATGATCCTCGACAGGTGAACAATGCCCGCAGTGATAATCTCCTACATAGGTTACCCTCACCTAAGTGCACATGTAATGGCAACCAAACACACTCAAGAAATACATGATCCTACTTGAATGTTCACATGCCCAATCCCTTGTCTCAGTCCTCATCAATTTCACACATGCCTAAGCCAAATGTGAGAAAAATATAGTTTTCAAACAAAGGTTTTTGTTCTCAAACTTACTACCAAGTTTCGTAAAATCGACTGGACAACCCTTCGGCGCGAATCATTTTAATTCTCTCAACAAATTTTCATAGTCCGCCTAAGATGAATCATTGACAACTTTCCAAGGCAATTCTTTGGAAAATCTTCCTTGAAATCTCTTTCTACAACCATTTTCATTTTTTTCTTTCACTTCATGTTATGCACTCACACCTATCGCTCTAGTGGTGTCCCCAAGGCATATGGAATGCATTATGCCATTCCAAACAATTCATACGCTAATATATTTTACATGTATATATTAACAAAAATTAATTCACATACATCATGTTATTTAATTCATAGCAATAACATCAAAATTAGCTCACATGGGCTAATAAACAATTCAAGCAATTCATTTTGAATCACACAAACAACACAAAAATCACACACAAATCACGTGAACAGTAAAACCCTAGGCTTAGTACTGTTCACGGCCACACTAGGGATTTTCCTCACTCAGTTCAAATATTTTGAGACCGAAAACACGGTCATCCAGGCCTCAACAAATCCCCATCCATTAAAATGGCTCTTAGCCAAAAGAATAAACCAAGTAGGAAAAGATCCCTATCTCTTGGAGTTGTCGAAACTCACAAAACTCCGTGTCCACACAGAATTTTATAATCGTAGGGATTAACTTTGCTTTCTGGGCCGACTTGGTAAACCCTGACTGGCCTAAAATCAGGAAATCTAGAGAAAAGTTGCTCTTTCTCTCTAAAACTGCCCTTCCTCATCGCACCTTGCCAAAATGTGGAGAAGAAGATGACTTATTCTTTTTCTTTTCAATTAATTCCCATTTTGTCCTTTAGTTTTGACTTTAGGGACCACTTGCCACATGGCTCAATCTAAGTCATTCATCTCCTATCCTCTCACTAATCATGCAACATGTGTCACATGGGTACATGCAGAGACTTTATCACATCACATGTCTCTCAGTCAGCCATACTCAAGACCACACCCGGCAGGCCCGGAAAACGTGAAATTCGACCGGCCTCGGAATTCGATGAAATCTCGACGCAGCTTAGATTTCGATACGATTCCAACTGAAGTCCGCTTTCACATCCGAGATTTAAAAAATTTTCGGATTTTGACCAAAATTACCATTTTACCATTTTTCAGAAAATTAGAATTTTCTCGAGTTTTACACTTCATGTCACTCGACCATCCCCAACCTCTTAGATTGTAGATTCTAGTGACTCTGACCACATGACAGGTGATAGATCACTATTTTCATCATATAGTTCATGTTATAGTAATCTCACTATTTGAATAGCTACACTATGTTCCACAACTTGCAAGATCGAACTGTTTATATCTCTCCAACTCTCATTTTGAAATCTGTCCTATTTGTGCCCAACCCTGATTGTAATTTAATCTATGTGCACAAACTAAATAGAGATTTAAATTGTGAGACTAAGTTTTTTACCAACTCTGTGTTTTTTGGGACTTGGAATCGGGGAAGATAATTGACAATGCTGAGTTTAGTGCAAGCTTGTACCTTCTCAAGGTCAAGGATTCTCCTATCAATCCAAAGTATAAAACTCTTAGTCCACAATGTCGGTCTATTAGTAGTGTTCAGTCAATAAGTCATTCTAATAAGGATAATGCAGTTATGTTTTGGCACTATCGTCTATGACATCCAATTTTTTTCATCTCAATTGTCTTTTTCCATCACTATTCATAAATAAAAATCCTGTGTTTTTCCAATGTGATATTTGCCAATTATCTAAGCATACTTGAAGCCATTATGCACAAAAAATTTATAAACCATCTCAACCTTTTTCTCTCATTCATGGGACATTTGGGGACCATCAAGAATTCAAAATATCATTGGGGCGCATTGGTTTTTACTATTGATTGACGATCATACCCGATTAAGTTGGACTTTCCATTTGAAAGATTAATATGAAACTAGCCATATATTCCAAGCCTTCCATAAAATTGTCAAACATCAATTCCAAGCAAATGTTCAAGTTTTCAAGACAAATAATGCACATGACTTCTTCAATTTTGTTTTTGATCCCTACTTAGAATCCAATGGGATTTTTCATCAAATTTCATGTGTGGGCACACCCAACAAAATGGTGTGGCGTATCACAAAATCAAGCACCTTCTCGAGGTGTCATCTCTTATTTGCTTACATCTCATGATCCAAAATACAGGGTGATGCACCCTCTCTACATACCTTATAAATAGAATGCCCTCACGAGTCCTCAAATTCAAGACTCCAATGCAAACTCTTTTAGAAACCTATCCTCACTCACATCTTATGTCCCAAATTTCACTTAAGGTCTTCAGGTGTACTAGGTTTGTACATGCTCATTTACCAAACCAAAGCAAGCTTGATGCTAGAGCTACAAAGTGCATCCTAATTGGCTACTCATCCAACAAAAAGGGATATAAATGCTATTGCCCCATTACCAAGAAAATTTTCAACTCTATGGATGTAAACTTTTTTGAAGCCAACCTTATTACTCAAATTTTTTTATTCAATGGGAGAAAATGGACAAAAATCACAAAATTGGGACTATGTATCCCTCATTGAGCCTATTTCCAGATCATCAACAAGTCGAACTCATATTTTCCTCCCTGAACCTACTACACCCTTACCAAATTCTTCCTCACTTAAGAACGCTCTAGAATCAGCTGAAAAATCAATGTCTATAAAGCATAATCTAGCTGAGATTGAGCTAATAAGTCCTGACCCAAATCTGGTCATTCTGGAATGTGCCCCTAGAAAAGAGTTCCAGATTTACTCCAGGAGAAAAATCCATTTAGGAAGGTTAGAATATTACCCTGTACAAACTCAACAAAGTTAAGAATCTAACCCGATCCCAACTGCTTTTGAACAAGTTCATGAGAAGGTTGAAGTTGCTGTTGATTCCTTGGTTGAGAAAGTAACGCATTTTTACTTAGACCTGGATAAACCTATTGCTGAAAGAAAAAGGGCCCGCTCATGCACACAACATCCTCTTTGCTATTATTTGACATACACAAGTTTGTCTCTTACATATAGGGCCTTTATTACATCCTTAGATCAAATTCAAATTCCCAATTCAGTCCAAGAAGCTCTTCGAGTACCAGAATGGAGAGTTGCCACATTAGAAGAACTAAGAGCTCTTGAGAAGAATGGAACCCGAACTCTCACTAATCTTCCACCAGGAAAACTCATTGTTAGGTGCAAGTGGATCTTCTCAGTTAAACATAAGGTTGATGGAAGTGTTGAGAGATTCAAGGCCCGTCTTATAGCGAAAGGGTTTACTCAATCTTATGATATTGATTACCAAGAGACATTTGCCCTTATCGCAACCATTTGAGTCCTCCTATCCATTGTTGTGAATCTAGAGCGGCCATTGTTTCAACTTGATGTGAAGAATGATTTTCTAAATGGAGAGTTATTGGAAGAAGTGTAGATGGATGCACCTCCAGGATTTGAAGACGTTTTTACCAAGGAAAATGTATGTAAATTGAAAACGTCTCTTTATGACCTCAAGCAATATCTAAGAGCCTAGTTTGATAGGTTCACGAGAGTCTTAAGGAAAGATGGGCACACTCAATGCCAATCAGATCATACTCTATTTGTGAAACACTTGGCTGATGGTAAACTCATAGTGTTGACTATATATGTAGATGATATAATACTTAATGGGAATTATTAAGAGTAAATGGTTCATCTTAAGATATTACTATCTAAGGAGTTTGAATTAATGACATGGGGAAACTGAGATATTTTTTGGGAATGGAAGTAGCAAGATCAAGCCAAGGCATCTCAATCTCACAACGAAACTGGGATGATTAGGTATAGGCTAATCGAAACACCAATGGATCCTAATACCAAACTTGAAGCTCAAACCAAGGGAACTACAATTGACTGAGGTATGTACCAACTTTTGGTAGGAAAATTGATCTACTTAACCCACACTCGGCCTGACATAAGCTTTGTTATCAGCATTGTGAGTCAATTTCTAAATAACCCCATGGAAGAACACTTGAATACTGTGTATCAAATTGTTAGGTACCTCAAGGAAAGTCCTGGAAAGGGATTGATGTTCTAGAAAACTCTTGATAGAAACTGGAAGGAGTATCGTGGCGTGCATTGGAGGGTCTCCTATTGATCGAAAAATCTACTTCTAGGTATTGCTCATATGTGTAGGGAAATTTAGTGACATGGCATAGCAAGAAGTAGCAAGTAGTAGCTCACAGTAGTGCTAAAGCAAAATTTTGAGCCTTAGCTCAAGGAATATGTGAAAGTATGTGGTTAAAATGTCTACTTATTGATCTCAGAGTTGAGGCCAAGGGTCCTATAGAGGTTCTATGTGATAATCAGTCAGCTATTGCTATTGCAAAGAACCCGGTTCATCATAATAAGACGAAACATGTTGAGATTGATCAACATTTCATTAGTGAGAAAATTGAGAACAATGTTATCACTGTGAAACATGTTTCTTCTAAGTGGCAGTTAGGAGACATTCTGACTAAAGCTCTTCATCGTCCTAGCTTCCATGAACTAAGTTCTAAGTTAGGAATGTCAAACATATATCGTCCAGCTTGAGGGGGAGTGTAGAGAATCAAGCTAGACAAATTTGAAGATATTGCTTCCTGGATTTCAGGGTTGTTACTATATAAAGCAGATTTTATTGTATCATGTATTTGTTAATATCCTAAGTCAACTTACCTAAGATAGTTGCAGAATCGGTGTATTACCTTAGCTATAAAACATAATTGTATACAACTGTAAAGTGATCCTCATCTTTGTATATATGTATCCAACCTATTGCTAATAAAAATACAAAAAAGTTTTGCCAAAAACTTCAAAATTATATCAGGATATACTTTGGCTTATGACCTACTATTCACTACATGTACACTCCTCGTGAGCTAGTATTTGTAATCTCCCAAAATAGATGTTATCAATCTTTCAAGATTGCTTCTATATTCCTAGCTAGAGTCTCAAAACTTCATATTAGTAATCAACTAATAGACTCTAACTCACAATATCATTTGTCAAACTTTACTAAAGAAATAACCATGATCACAATTTATATTACCATATACATCCTTAAGATCTCCAACGGGATGCATTAATCTCCATCCTATGAGATACTATAGTATATATCTTAGTAATATTGTTTTGATATTCTTTTTGCTTAGAGAGCTTGCATACATGTTTGAGGTTATCTTATCATATTCATATGATCCATAATTCTGACACCCATTAGAAGTCATAGTGTACTACTTCCCTTATCTGGAGCATTTATCCTAGTCATCTAGGTTGGTTTCTCATGGTGAATGGACAAGTCTATTACCGTGATGGAGTATTTATAAGCAAGACACATGTAATAATTTCTAATTTTTTGAACAAAAAATATCCGTTAAGAGGGGCTAAATTCGTACTTTTAAAAGATGAAGGGGCTGGGAGCAATGGTGTAATTTGTCTTAGTATAAAAAATGTTCTCCAACTCATATGACTCATTCTTCATTTCATTTTTTTTCTAGAGAGAGAGAGAGAGGAGCTAGGGTTTCAAAGGGGTGGAGATTTCAAGATTCAAGAACTTCAATCTCAAGTAAGTACTCCATTCTCCTTTGATTTTTGGTCGTTAGGGTTTTCAAAAGTTTAGATTTAAAAGCTTAAGGCTTCCTAAAGCTTCAAATTTGAAACCCTAGAAATGATGAGAATGCATAGAAGCAAGAATCTTGGTTTTGGTTTGATGTTTGATATATTTAGGGTAATTACTCACTCTTGGAATCTTAGATTTAAAAACATAGGGTTTCCAAACTTTCAAATATAAAATCCTAGAAGCAAGAAAGATATAGTATGGCGAAATTTGTTTAGTACGGGCATTTAGTCGTTTTGATTCTTGTGCTACCAAGTTTTAGACTTGAAACCCTAAAGGATACCTACAAGTTACAAAGAATCATTTGTTCATAAGAGATTTGGGGATTTCAACCAAAAATCATGTTTTATTGTAAAATCCCTTATTTTGGGGATTTAAGGAATAGATAGAATTGGAAAATTGGTGATGTTAAGGCTTTTGGGAAAATGCCCTAATTTATTTAAAATTCTCAAGCTAAAGAGCCTTTAATATTTTAGGTTTAAATATTTTTGGTTTCTAGAAAAGAAAATTAGAAGATATAAAACCTATGAGTGCGAAAAAAAATTATTATTATTATCTAATAGGATATTGTTCATATTATTCAAGTGATTTGTGACTCTTTTGAGGTTTCTTAGTTGTGATAATATCTTGGATTACTATCTAAGGAAGATTAATGTAGCTTTTCCAATATAAACAAAATATTTTGCTATTAAATGTGATTATGAGTTTTGGAAATTTCTACTTATTTAAATAATATGCATGGATCAAATACATGTTTTGTATGGAAAATAGATCTTAAAATGTTTATGGTAAAAAAATGAAAGTTATGGAGATATACGTTTGTATTTTTGTGAATTTGGAAACATGAAGGAAATATTTTACTTTGGTTTATATGGCCCCATCAGTGGGTTATAATAGTTGACAAATATGGCTTGGTCAATGGGTATAAACTTAACAAATGCGACTCTGATCAATGGGTTATACACTTGAAAAATATGGCCCCGATCAATGGATATAAACTTCACAAATACGACCCTAGTCAGTAGGTTATAAACTTGACAAATATGACCCTAGTTAATGAATACAAACTTAACAAATATGGCGTCTGTCAATGGGTATAAACTTTACAAATATATCACAGATTTATGGATATTTACCCCAATCAATAAGTATAAATTAGATAAATACGACCCTGATTAATATGTTATAGTAGTTGACAAAATGACCACTGTAAACGGGTTAGAATAGTTGACATTTTATTTGAAAAAAATATGTTTTGATAACGAAGAGTATAAGCATTTTGAAATGACCCTCATCAACGGGTTAAAATAGATGACATTTTATTTGAAAAAATATATATGTTCTTGGGAACCAAGAGTTATGGCTCTTGTCAACAGGTTAGAATAATTGACATTTTATTTTAAACAAATATTTTTGAGAACCATGAGTATATGAGTTTTGAAATATTTGTAGATTTTATTATGATATGACATTGTTTGACAAACAAAAAATATGATGAACATTGATTTGAAATATATTTATATCTTATTTATTTGTACTCAAGGATTTTAAGAGATTTATGAGGAAAAAGAAAAATATGATATATCTTCAATTTTATGAATTTAAAATATTTGATCCATCAAACGATATTAACATTCCTTATTGGGCTTTTAACACACTCCTTATTATTGATCATTTTGTACCTGGGACTACATGAGTGATTTTTGGGGTAGGCATGGATGAAAATTCGAGAAACAATTTGCTGACTTTTGATAAAATTAGTTTTGGAAAATTTATCTTGTTGGAAGATGTTGATTAATGACATTTTATTATATTTTGGAAGGTTTTATGTCATTGTCAGATTTTGATTTTTACTAAATTAGTTTAATTTTTCTTGTGAGCATATTTAGGACAAACAAGATTCATAAGCAGAAATTTTGAATGTATCATTTACATATGGAGTTTTAGAGCCCTATATGTGAATGAATAGTAAGACCCTTAGTTTGTAGTTTGGGGTGTTATAGAGTGGTATCAAAGCACAAGATATGATCTTGTAGACTTTTAGAGTAGATGGGTTGGGTTAGATTGAGTGACGAGAATTATTTGTTATTCTTTTTATGTAATAATTTTCATTTAAGAGTTGCTTTAATACCTGCTATTATTCATTCTAATATGACTTGTGATGATTGGTAAGAAGACTACATGAAATGACTAAGTACTGCTTGACCATTAGAATTTTGATGTGATTTTGAGGATGAAATAATTAGTTTCCCACCATACCTTATTAGTTGTTTCGAACAAAAAAAAAAATGAATTCCTACTTCCTAATCAGCTTGTGTTTAGCCTAAAATGAAATCATATTGATAGATTGTTGTATATATCTTAGTCTTGCAAATTATTTTTTTTCTTATAAAGGTTCTTAACACTTTTTGGTCCTTGTGATATGTGACGAGAGCAATTTGAAGTTTGGAAAAAGACATGGTCTTATGATTGAAATTCGGTTTTTGTGATTAATACATTACTTTAAGTAATTTATTGAATGAAATCTAATGTCTTCATACCTTTAGGTTGATATAGAAAGGAGTTAACTTTGTTTGGTCTAATGATTATAAACATGACTTCCAAGAGTTGAAGAACAAATTGGTAATAACTCTTACTTTGTTTACTCCATTAGGTTTAAGAGGATTCGTTTTGCATTATGATATCTTTCATTAGGATTTATGTTGTATTCTTATGCAAGATGGAAAATTCATGGTCAATGCTTTTAAACATTTGAAACCTTAAGATAAAAACTACCTTCTAATGATTTGAAGTTGGGTAAAAATGATTTTTACACTTAGATTTGGAGACATTTTTCTTTCCGACAAAACTTATGAGATACTCATAGATTATGAGATTTTGAATTTTTTTTTTCTTAAAAGGATTCAAACAAGAAATATGATATTATCTAGTATTAATAAAGTAGTGAGAATCTTCTGGTTGATGCCTTATGTAGGAAATTTGTTGATCCGTTGAAATAAATTAGAGATCAACAAATGATTACTTTATGATTTGATATATCTACAAGTATATGTCATAACTTTGGACTTTAGAGTACTTTTGTTGAATATCATAGCACAACCAAACTTTTTGGGAAAAATTAAGACCTTATAAAGAATAATTTTCAATTTGTTGAACATATGGATTACGAGAGATGGTAAATTTGAATTTGTTTAATCAAATGATGAAATCTTAAAATTTGAGACTAGCGTTGATGTCTTAAATAATTGAGACATAAAGAAACAATTTTTGGAATGAAGTTTATTGCTTTAGGCTTACTATTCGCCCTAAAGGAATCAAAATACAAAGATTTGAGATAGAGTTTTGGGTGGTCAAGTATGAAGTTGGATATTACACGATTTGTTGCTTGGGGTTTATGTGTTTATATATGGACATTTACATCAATAGCCAATAGAGTTTTGAAACAGCTTTGCATTATTAAGTGAATGTGGAAACTTATTACCATGAATCTTGTGATAGGATAATTAAGAACCTTAATTGGTGATAACCTTCATTGTGATAGTTGGTTTATTAATAAAGTCTATTTATTTTCTATAGGACTAGCCTCTTTGTATTAAAAAGATTTGGAGAATGTATGAGATGTCTTATTCTAGGAGTATATAGTAGGATTTTTGTTTTACTAATAATAAGCACTAAGTTAAATTTAAGAGTAACTTCCGTACTTAGGTTGATGACTAATTGGGGAGAGTAATCCCATGTTTGAAAAGATTTGTTGAGAGATTGCGTTTCACACATGGATAGTAATTAGAATGAGTACTTACATTTTGCTAAATTTTCTTACGATAATAGTTTTTAAATCTAGCAAGGAGATGATACGTTTAGATGGGTTTATAGTAGGATATGATGATATCACCATATGTTATGGAAATAATATTGGAGAAGAGTTTTAAGACTTGAAATTGTTCTGGCCCGGCTAATAGAAAGGTAGCCTTGATTAAAGAAAAATTTAGAAAAAAATCAAAGTACACATTAGGATTGTGTTGACAATCTGTAGAAATACTTGGAATTCAAATTTGGTGATTTTGTTCTCTTACAAGTTTGCTTGTTAACTTGTAATGAGATTTGGGGGGAAAAAAGTAGGTGTCTTTCTGTATTATATGGATTGAAAGCCTATATAAGTTTATAGGTCAATGCTGAGTTAAATGTTATTTGTCTCTCTTGGGGTTTTGCAGTGAGACTATTCAAGTACGAAAAATTTGACTCATAAAAAGTGTTCAAGTATGATGTGATGGAAAAAAATGACATCTAAATTGGTTAAGGACTAATTATGGATCCGGCTCTCTAAATCACCTCGACTATCACTTTGAGGATCACATGAGAGGAAGAGATATGAAGCAGCAAAATTAAGATCTATTACAGAATAATGAAGCTTAAGAGAAACAAATCCTGATTCAATCATATAAAAACTCAATCAATCATCAAACCATCAATTAATCTGCATTCGAAATTAATTCAATTAATTCATCAAATTAGTTAGTCTTTCAATTTTTTAAAATCTCAAACATCAATCCCAAACTGATCAAGCAAATACACAAGGTTTGAAATCAGAAACATAAAGTAAAATGAGAAAGAATTCTAATGCTCTGCTTCACCAGCAAGAACTTATTCAGCGAAGTTAGCTGAGCTTTGAAGCTCCCTTCCACAGTGTCTTCTTTTTCAAGAAATTCTGAAGTTGGTCCCCAAAAAGTTGCGCACTCTACCCTAGGAGCTTCTATTTATAGGCCCTAATAATAGGGCCTTGAAAACGAGGCGGATAATGAGGACTTGGAAAAAGCCCAAGGATCTGCCCTAGTCGCTCCTAATATCGTGACTGATGTCATAACATTTTTGCTATGATGTCACAGTTGTACTTTTGGTGTCGTGACTCTATTTTTCTCATCTGTACAATGTCGCAACTATACTTTTGGTGTCGCAACTCTACATTTTGCCTATCTGGACCATGTCACGACTTTGAGTGTTGATGTCGCGACTTTGCTATGATGTCGTTGTCAGAGTCGCAACTCTGGATTTGGTGTCTTCAATGTTGCCGCCTTGTTCTGATGTCACAACATTTCTCTGAAATGGTGTCGTGACTTTGAATGTGTCGCGACTCTAAAGTAGGTGTCGCGACTATGAATGTTGTCATTGAATTCTAATGTCGCGACTCTTTGATGTCAGGACTCTAATCCTTCTATTCTGCATCCTTCAGCCAATGTTGTGACTCTTTTCACCCAATGTCGTGACTTTGAACTTTTGACCATTTTTTGCTTCTTTTCTTTATGTTTTATTTGTTTTTCATGATATTCCTACAAAAACACTAAATTTGGGGAAGTATCCATAATTTTCATTCAAAACAGTATTGACATAAAATCGTAAAAGTGGATAAACAAACATATAAAATTCATGCTTATTAGTCTAGGTTGCTTTCAATTCCAAGATTTGGGGGGGGGGACATCCGTTGCAGCATGCATTGAAGAACACATTGAGAGGTTGAATCAATTGGGTTATTGGATGGATTTTGAATTGAGTATGGACTTCATTTTCGAGTTTACCTGATAGTTTTGCACAGTTTGTGCTTGATTATAGGATGAACAACATCGTGCCCACTATACCCGAGTTGATCAACTTTCTTGAAACAGCTTAGTCTTCTTTGAGAAAGAGAAAAAGCATGTGATGCTTATGGATTCTTCTAGTTCTAAGAAAAGTTCTAAGAACAAGAAGAGGAGTAAATCCACTCAGGCTGAGGGAAGTGTGGCTGAGAAGAAATCCAAAGAGACTGCCTTAAAAGAGACTTGCTTCTATTGTGGCCAAGTTGGTCGTTGGAAGAAGAACTGTAAGGCCTGCTTGGAATCCAAGAAGGAGGTGGCATGTGTTGTTCCATCTACTTTAGGTATTTATGTCATTGAGGTTAATATTGTTTCTCCTGACAACATATGGGTATATGATACCAGTTGTGGCTCATACATATGGAATGATGTCACGGGGCCCTAAGGAGCAGTGGGAAGCTCGCTAAAGGGAAGAGCGAGCTTTCGAGTGAAGCGATAGTGTAAGAGTTGCAATTGTTGTTGTATGCACTTATGTTTTGAACCTCCTAGTGATCTTTGTTTTAAATTTGGATGATTACTTTTATATAGACTAGCATTAACAAGAACATTAGTTGAATGACATTCTTTATGCTAGTGGTACATTAAGTAATGAAATTTACATATTAGATATGTCCTATCCAATTTTAAATGTTAATGATAATAAATGGACAAAGGGAGATAATCTGAAATCATCGTGCTCATGGCATTATCGCCTTGGCCATACAAGTGAGATGTGCATGACTGAGTTACACTAGAGTGCTAGCTTAGGGTCATTTGATTGTGATTCATTTTGTGAATGTGAATCTTGCTTCATTAGCGAAGATGACTAAGTTTCCGCTACGGGAAAGGGTGAGCGTGCGATGAATTTATTGAACTAATACCACTAAAGATGGATGAGGTCCTGTGTCCAACAAGCCAACAGAGGTGGTTTCATCTACTTCATTACCTTTATCGATGATCATTCACAATATAGGTATTTGTATCTTATGAGATACAAATCTAAATTCTTTCAATAGTTCAAAGAATTCATAAATGAAGCGGAGAAAAAACTTAGTAAAAGTATCAAAACACTTAGATCATATCCAAGTGGTGAATGCTTAAGCCAAGAGTTTCTAGGTTATCTCTGAGATAATTAGACCTTATCCAAGTGGACTCCACCTTACACACCTCATCAAGTAGTGTGGCTTAGAGGATAAATTGAACCTTGTTGGACTTGGTAAGGTCTATGATGGGCAAGGCAGATCTACTCAAATCCTTTCTGGGGTTATTCACATAAGACTATTGTTCAATTGTTAAACAAAGTCCAATCCAAGTCAGTTGAGGTTGCTCCATATGGGATATAGACTAACAAGGAGCCCTATCTTTCTAACTTGAAAGTATAGGGTTATCCAACTTATAAGAAGCGAACTTTGTCAGACATGATGGAAGTTAAATCTGATAGGTGTCTCTGTTTATAGGATATTCTAAGGGAATTCTTGGATATCGCCTCTACAACACTTGGAACATGTTGTTTGTTTCAAAGCATACAGTCTTCTTAGAGAAAGAGTTTCTTCTAAGAGAAGACAGTGGGAACAAGGATGAACTTGATGAAGTTCAAAGTGCTCAAACAGACACAAATCAACTGACTTAATCTAAGGCTATTGACGAGCTGGGTATAGGTGTAGCACTCTTTTACCTTTTAAAGACCTGTTCATTTAAACACATTTCATATACCAATTTCTAATATGAATAATTAATATTCATTTAAAACATAATTATTTATGGGTATATGATACTTCATGACTCAAACACATTCTTTGACACAAAGAATATATATACATTCCTTAATTCAAATAGGACCCATAATCAAGCCTTGAATAATGCATTTATACAAATTAGCATTCCATGCCTCTTTCAAATACATTTTACAAACAGATATCAGGAAACCTCGTAAAATCTATTTTTCTGAAAAGGGGCAAAAGGTAATTTCGGTCAAAACTGCACTTTTCTAGATCTCGATGATGAAACTGATTCACCGCTGACAACCGCCCTCTACCTAAATTCCACACGTCGAATCTCGACATCTCTAATTTCAACGCTGAGGCAACGAAATAGAATACGACACTTGGGCACATTTTGAGTGGCTCACAAGTGTGCCACGGTCAAAGCGTAATGAGTCAAACTTGAGCATGTGGGGCCCTATGTGGACATGTGGCACTCCTAATTGAGGAAAATCAGCGTGTGATATGGATAAGAAATTCAAATAAGCCACTGACGGGCTTGACATGTGGCAATGATAGACACAAGAGGAATAAAACAAAAGAGAAAAAGAATACCCTCTTGCATTTTGGGCAAAATACGTGGCAAAGTGAGGGAAATCAAATTTAGAGAGAGAGCTCAACTTCTCTCTAGATTTCCTGTTCCTGGATCGCCTGCTAGGGTCAGCCAAGAAGCAAAGTTGTTCTACGCGGCAAGGGTTACGCGTGGACACCGATTTTGTGGAGTTCCGACAACTCCAAGAGGTAGGGGTCTTCTCCTACTTGCTTTAACTCTTGTTTCAAGAGCTTGTAAACGATTCGGACTATTGAGCCGTGAACGGTCAGTTTCGTCATCCTAAACTCGACCTAATTGTTGGAATTTTTAGACTGCTGACGCCCCGTGCACAATCGATCCGGCTGGAAATGGTCCCCTTGTGTTATAATTGTGTGTTAAATTATGGTTTGGGTGTTGTTGGGCTGAAATGGCCAGGATTTTGCCTACAAAGTGGAACCGACAGTTGGTGAGAGGGCGCCCACAACAAATTTATCGCTGCAGGATCGTTAAAAAAATAAATTCCATTGCTTGGACACTAAAATGTCCATGTGTTTTTGCATACTATTGCTTAAAAATGAATGGCTCGAGATATGGGTGGAAATAAATTAATAATGCATGAAAATTCTAATGTGTTAGCATGAGGCTAAATTCATATAAAATATAATCAGGTGTGAGCCATTGAATTGGATTGTTTGATTAGCCCATGAGTGCAATTTTGATACATTGTTATGAAATGAATAATATGATGTTGTGAGGAATTTGTTAATATATGTATGTAAAACATATTAACATGAATTGTATGGAAATGGCATAATACATTTCATATTCACCGAGGAAACCTAGAATAATAGGTATGAGTGCATGACATGAAAGAAAATGAAAAACGAGAATGGTTTGCAGCAATTTCAATGGAAGATTTTCCGAGAATCAATGGGAGATTGGTCCAACAATTCACGCCAAAGTGAATCCCATGAATTGTTTCGAGAGTGATCCAACAAATTCACTCGAAGGTTGTCCAATAGGATTTTACCAATACTGATATATTATGTTTTCAAGAAATTAAAACCTTTGTTTTGAAAACCCATTTTCACATTCGGGCTTTAGGCATGTACGAGGAGTCAATGAGGGCTCGAGAAGTGGGAAGGAGTGAGTCACATCCTCATCCATATCATGTAGACATTCAAGTAAGATCATGTATTTACTTGAATGTGTTTGTGTTGAATCATTGCATGTGCACTTAGGTGGGGAGTAACCCATGTAGGAAATTATCACTACTGGGCATTGCTCACCCTTTCGAGGGAACATCATTACAGTACGTGAGTGTTTGGGGAGATTCGCGCCGCAGAGGCCGCTTTTGAGAAGAAAGCCGGGTTGTGGCTTTGATTTCATTTTTGTAAAACATGTATGAATTATTACAATTGAATCATGTTGTATTAAGAGTGATATATTAACTCTTGAACTATGGTAAAATATAATTGACGTATTTTTGTGAGTATGGATGTATGGGCCAATATGGCCATTTTACTCATATATGGGTCTCATGATATGAGACACAGGTATTCCGCGGGTTGACGAGTTGTCAACGGGACCCCCGGGATTTGGGGTGTCACAGATATTCTTAGAGTTCACCTCTCTTTGAAACACATTCCATAAATATCCAAAACAAAATGAGTCAAAACTATATTCTTCTCATTAAGACTTTTACATCATTGAATTCAATGCAAAATAGTTACAAAATATCATGAATGGAATGACATACATAGGACTTAATTACTTACTCAGATCTACCTCGCTTGATTCGCGACTCAATGCGCCTCGACGATCTTTGGTCCTGCTGCTTTCTACTTTGTACCTACTCGATGACAAAAACAACTCTTAGTGGTTTTATACAATTCTCTCTTCATTTTAGTTTAATTCAAATCATGCAATGTTTATAAAACAATGCTTTCACGCTGAACAACGACTAATGCAAGTATTCATATATATATATATATATATATATATATATATATATATATATATATATATATATATATATATATATTCATTTCATTTACATTCAATTACAATTATTGGTCATTTCTAAGTTATAAATTTCATGCACTAAATCATTCAACCCAAATCGTGCACTTTTCAATCTCATTATCATTTACCTCTTATCAAATTTAACTCTATGCTTTCGCAGTACGTGATAACCAATCACCTAGCACTCTGCCTCACTGGTCAAGACGCTAAGATATATATATATATATATATATATATATATATATATATATATATATATATATATATATATATATATATATAAAATATGTACTGGTTGGTGTACACTACTGATACTGCCTACCACACGGAACTATGATATGACACAATAGTAATTTGTTAGACTCTTATTGGTATACCAATTTATCCTTAACTCGAATTCTAACGGTTAACATTCTTTTAAGGGCATTAAAATCATTAAATACAATTTACTATAGTATTTATATACATTTGTATGTAAATAAAACATTTTAACTTTCATGCAATTTTCTTATGCAAATTCATTTCACAACCAATTGTCTCAAATCACTTAAGACAAATCATTTCAAACAAAAATCAATATGCACTTTCTTGTCAATCATTTCCAAAATTCAAATCATTTCGTAATAATTATTCAAATGTTTTAGAAATAGAGAGAGAGTTTGAGAACAAACCAAAAATCATCACTTTGATTCCAATCTTCGGAATCTCGACTTCAATGCAAGCTTTTCTCCTCGTCAGCCCCTATTCAAATACCATGACAATCACATATTAGTCGATTATTCTAGGAGTTCTATTTTCAGTAGGAATTGGAATCATCTCATTTGGATAACCCAAACTCAAGTTACGGCATTTCAATGCCAAACTAGTCGATATGCCCAGCTCACTAGATCACCCACTATTTTTTTTATGGGGTCTTAACTCCATAAATTGGTAATTTTGCCTTTACTCATTTGAATCTGTGGTTATAAGGTTTCTTCTCCAATTAGAATCATCCAATTTGGATCACTCAATCTCAAGTTACATCATTTTAATACCAAACTAGTCGATATGCCCAGCTCACTGAATCACCCACTATTTTTTTCGATTTATGAGGTCTTAACTCCATAAATTGATAATGGTCCCTTCACTAATTTTAAGCTATGGTTCTAAGGTTTCTTCTCCAATTGTAATCATCCAATTTGGATCACCCAAACTCAAGTTACAGCATTTTATCCAAACTACTCTAATTTGCAAAGTAGAATCAGATTGTTCTTACACATAACTCTACTTTGACAGAGTTCTGGGAACTTTCGGGTAACAATTTGCATAACCTTACTTCAAGTAAATTATTCCCTAGAGGTATATTTTACACATAATTTTGAATCACTCAATTTGGATAAGTGAAATTCAACTTGTGGCCAAAACACCATAACAACACCCAAAACAGAGGATACCCATGAGCTACCAAAACTCACCTTTAAGCCCATATTCGGGAACCTTAAAGCTACAATTTGCTCCTGGTCCCTTCTATACATTTGTATCCCTATCTCTTATGGTTCTTTACCAATTAGAATCACTTCATTTTGATGATTATAACTTAACCTATAGCCAAAACAAGAACAAGGGTTTTGACAACATTTCCTTTGAAAATTGACATTTTCACAGCACACGAACATTACACAAAACCAATCAACCAACAATACTCTTCAAAACTCAACCAAAACAACTTTAAAAGTGGTTTAGCACCAATACAAACCCCTTTTTACTTTAAGTTAGGGCTTTTCCTAAAATCAAAATCACGAAGATGAAGTTAGGGTTTGATTTCTTACCTTGAATCTCTTCAAATCTTCTCTTGGGGGTTGCTTGATATCTTAAAAGCAAGAAATGAGAAAGAATGCCACCAAAAACTTGATCTCTCTCTTTGCCCTAGCTTCTTCCCCTTTTTCTCCCCTCTTTCTCTCCCAAAAACATTTTTGCTTTTAATGAGCTTCCTAGACCAAAAATTTAGCCTTTAAACCCCATTTCCTCGAGGCCTTGTTTGGCTGCTCAAAACCCATTTTGGGTTAAGTTCTCAAATTACTATATAGCCCACATTTCATTTTATTTGCACTTCAAATCTCAATAATCACATAGACATATAACTTAGTCTCAAATGACCCTTAAGTCCTCATTTTCCTCCTTAAGCCTTGTTAGAAGCTTTTCTCATTTATTTCATTTCTTCATTTCTCATTTTAGCATTTAAGTCCATTTTCATTAGACCCTTAGGTCCTTATTCACAAATTTCAAATTTGCTCTTTTTCACTTGGGTTAATTTCCGAGTTCGATCATTTAATTACTTAGCATATATCATTCAATCATATACTCATTTTCGATCATATAATCATTTAACATTTTCATTTAATCATTTTATCAATTCGAAAAATCCCGTTTGAAACGATTTATACCCTAAACAAATAATAAAATTATTATAAAAATTCTAGGATATTTTTGGGGCGTTACAATAGGTGTGTAAATTAATGTAAAAACGTAGGTTCATACGCGCAAGTATACACATCGAGTTTACATAGTATAATGGTTATTCAAGTGTCGTCCCACAAGGACAAGTGTGCTGAATACTAACTTTAAGCTTTAAATATTATCTGGACCAAAAATCATAATGAATTTCGATTAATAAAAAGAAAAACTAATCCTATGTTATTTGCTAAATCAATTAATTATGAAAACTATGGTTTTGCCTTCACCTGCCACAGTTCATGGATATTAACTTAAATAGATCATTCATTCAGTATATTAATTGATTTACATTGACGGATTGATCGTACCTACAAGATATTCTCTCTCGAGATATATTTGTCTATCTCGCTAGTAGGGTGTATTGCATCTCTACCCTCAACCTTGGACTCCGAAACTCTTAAATGTTTAAACTCTTAATGCACGCTTGGGCGAGATATCTCACATTCACTTGGAATTGACCAGTGTTGCTCTGTTCCATTTCACAGGGGGGGTCATCATCTCTCAATCTCAAACTCCCAGCAAAACACGTCAATGTTGATCAAACACTACCATATAAATAAAATAAGAAGATAGAGAAAGTCGAGATAAAATCAATCCATATAATGAATGAAAATGTAATTAACCATTAATCCATTCGAAAGTAGCAAGGCTAAAACAAAAACCTAGAAATAAATCTAGAACATCTCTAAGTGAAAGAAAAGCATAAAAAAAAAAGAAACAAAGAAAAGATGATGAGAATAAACAATTTTGAGTGAAAGCGTCATCTCCTTTTCTTCAATCTCCTTCTTCTTCAAGCTTTTCCGCTATTATATGTGCCCTAGGGTGTTTCCACCCTAGAGAGGGCTTCTCCACCTTAGCTCTGAAATCTATCACAAATCATCCTTTCCCCGATTCCTAGGGTTTGAGCTTTAAAACCCTCCATTATGGGCTCAAAATGGGCTAAAAATCCACCCAAACTTTGTCACAACATTGTAGCAGCTCCCCTGTTTTTGCACCAACTTCATATGGCCATAACTTTGTCATCCAAACTTCAATTTGGGTGTTCTTAGTACCATTGGAAAGCTCTTGAAGTGTAGAATCTAGATATGGCCAGTAAAAATACCTTAGAAATTATTATAAAGAATGTACAAAATTCTCCAACTTGTCACTTTTGAGCTCTCTTCTCTTCTTCCTTCAACTACCAAGAGTCATAACTTTGTCATTTGAAGTCCACATGGAGTGAATAAGGTCTCTTTGGAAAGCCTGAGAAGTATCATATTCATCCCGTATCATTTATTGTAGTCATTGGGGATCATTATTGTAGTTCAAACATAAAACCACAGTAGTTGTTGTTGCATGTGTTGTTTTCTAATTTTTGGGTTTTATCTCTTTGCTTTTACTCCATATTAGCTCATGGTTGACCTAATCACAAAATTGAACATTTAGAGCATTAGATCACTTATTCATATAATAAAACTACTAAAAATATAAACAAAACATATTGATAAAATGAGTATAAAGTATACTCATCACACTCCCAAACTTAAATCTTTGCTTATCCCCAAGCAAAGGAAACACAAACATAAAACAAAAACACTAAGGCAGATATGAGTATGAGTATGTTGCTAGTACAAGTTAAGAGAAAACTTGGAAATGTTTTAAGAAAAAATGTTAGCTAAAATGGGATTCCAAAACATTTATCATCTCTAAAAGATGAGCCATTCAAATGGTATGTTGATTAAGACAAGTTTTGCCCCTAAGCCCTCAATGGATATTTCCTAAAGGGGCTCGGTGTAAATAATATTTTGATTTCGAATATAGACTAAGGTTCCGAAAAACTCTTGACAGGCTTCAGCTCACTCTATTTGAAAGAAAATTAACTAAAACATGATAAGAACGCGCCTTTTATTCCACAACTAAAACTAAAAAGTAGGAAGCAATGCTAAGGAGTTTTAGAAAAAGTATCCATTTAGCGAGGATTCGTTGGTGACTCCCCACCAGTTGGTTAAGGGCACTTGGGCGTTTAGTTCTACCGAGCTTCACCCGAGCAGTCGTTAAAGCAAGCACCTACTTGTGAGTAAACACACTTATATGTTTCTTTTCTTTCTTTTTCTCTTTTTGCTTTTTTTTTTTTCTCTTTCTCTTTTTCTTTTGTTTTTCTTTTTCTTTCTCTTATGTTGGGGCACAATGGCAATCCTCTTTATTAAGGAGTCCCATCACTATAGAAATTAAGGTCTTTCAAGGTAAGCTCAATTTGAGAAAGAGAGGTTGGATCCAAAGTGTATAAATGAGACCTAGTGTATGTGTGTGTATAGGAGTTTCATTAAGAAATTATTTCTTGAGAAACAATGGGGCTATTCAAGCTAAGTCTCCCACAACTAAGATACACTCAATTCCTCGATCAAAGAAAATGCAAAGGTATCCAAATATGACCCCTAAGAAAACAATTTAAGCACTAAAACCAATGCATTCTCAAAACAATTACTAGGCTGACTCAACTCATATGAGACACAAAATAAATATAGAAAGAAAGAAAAACACATGTAAATAACAATAGCAAACAACTAAAAGAAATAACTAAAGCAGAATGAACGAGATGCTGGATTTTGAAAAAAAATTGAACCTAAATTCACCCAAACTTGAATTAAACAATTGTCTAAATGTGAAACAAGCAAGAATGGATAATGAGTATACTAAGGTTGATCAAGTCGGGCCGTTGCTCCAATGAATATGACTTGCTTTGGAGGCAAAGGTGTTTTAAGAACAGACCCACAGGGTCGAATAATGGGAGGCTTGAATATGGTTTCATCCTATTGGTTCTTCGCCCCTGCAAAATAATTTGAACTCAAGATTTCAACCTTTTAGCTCTAAAACAACCTTTGAATCTTCAAAAACCTGAAATCCAAAACCTAAAAACAAAAAACACAAGATCAAGTAAGAAAATTTATTTAAAAAACAAACTTAAACTAACTAAGAAATTGAAAAAAAAAAAACTCTTTGAACTGGGTGCGCCTCCCAAGGGAGCACTTTGTTCCGAGTCCAACTAGACTCTACCAACTACGGATAATATTTGGTAATTCGCCTCAATCATTTCTAGGCGACAATTGTGTCAATCAACAACTTGAGCACATAATCTTCAGATCATTAATTTTTATATCTTCTTTTTTTCTTTGTGATTCCTCTCAATTCGTTGTTCAAGTGAATGATGTACTCATCCACCACAGAAGTTGGGGTTTTTTTTTTTTCTCGTGCACTTCATCGTACATTTGGAACCCCGAAGAGTCATCTCGAGTGTCTTACAACTTCATCATTTGTCTTTTCATGTGATTCCGAAGAAGGTGGCTCATCTTCCTTCATAACTAAGGTTTCCAAATTTTGGGCATCATTCTCCACTATTTGAAACTTCTCAAGTTCTTCATTATCCCTTAAGGTGATTTCTTCATTGTATTGATTAGTGATCTCTGAGCTATAGACGAATCTTATGAAGTAGCAATTCCTCCAGACTTTTCAGTCCTCAATTGAAATGCCATAAAACTTGTTTGACTAAATTTTAATAAAATATATGCTTAGACCCTTTTGAAAGAAGGATCCATTAAAATTGATTTTGGTTTAAATGCTTTGCCAAGTGTATAGGTCCTTACAAGTAATAAAATCTATGAGGATTGATGATAAATCTAAATATTAAGTACCCCATCTACTCAAGATCCTTGCTATTTGAACTCCAAAGTTAAAAAATGGTTTGTTTCTAAACTTAAGCAAAAGCAAAACTAGATAAAACTCTATTACTAAATGTAAAGAATTCAAATAAATGGATTGGAGAGTTCACTAGGTAAAACAACCTTGGGAAATAGATCAGTGTCTGCGATTATGAATTTTCAAGTCATTTTTTTATAACATATTGACCATTAGTTTGAAATATGAACTTGTCAAAGATGCAAGGTAGTATAGTTTGGATTCCTCCATAAACCATACATTTCACTAATTAGAGATCCATATTCCTTTTGGATACATGGATCCTAGTGGATCACTTGTAGAATAGAAACCTCTTTCTAAAATCTGGGTATTTTTCCTTTTCAATACTTCATAACCATTTCTTAGACGAAGACTTCTTGCTATAGACGAGGGATGTACAAACCTTCTCCCAATATAATTGATAACTCATCCGTCTAATTTGATTAGATTCTCTATCTCCTTGATTAGATCTATGCTAACACGGGTTGAGGAATCCTCTCGTCAAATTGAGGAGATCTCTTATCGATTAAATTGATCACATCATTCAACTATCCTCGCACTATAGTGTAAGTTATCACAAGTGATTTTGAGGAGTTCAGCAATTCCATAATAGTCTAACATACCCTAAGTAACTTCTCCACACTCTCCATAATTCTCCATCTTTGTATCCACTTAGAGCCTCCCCAGAAATGAAGCGAATACTGGTGTTTTGGTACAAGCTACTATATTTTGAAAAAAGTAGCTTCAGAAAATACCCGATTAAATCCAGTATTCGAACTATGAACTTCTTTCCAAGTTGAGCATAGTAATAATCACGTGATCCATTCGGATGGAGCTCGGTTTTCAAATTTGGATTGCAAATAACGTTATTGCTTGATCAGGTGAATTATAAAATTGCAAACGGCGAATTAAATGAACTGAGAGAATTTCCAAATTCATTTAATCAGGACATAAATGAAAACAAAATTTTCACAATGAACCCATTTAGAGCTTTTACCAAATTGTTTGTTCAATCCAAGAAAAACTAGCTAAAATGCTACTCACAAAAACTAAACAAAGAAAATAAAAAGAAAGAAAATAATGTCTGAAGTCTCATTCTGAAGTCCTTGGTTTTAGACTAAATGGAATGATCACAATCATTTATAGATTTTTACCGATAATGGGCGTGGTGCTGAGCGTCAATTGTGGATCCCTAGAAATTTTGGCCCAATTAGTAACTTTGTCGTGACAAAGTCTTCATCTATGTCGTCCAGCATCTTATCATGGCATGCAGTTTCTACTGTGATATATTTTGTACTCTCTTCTCAAAGATTCTATCGAACGCGAAGTTGGCGATGTCGTGGCGTAGTTCTTACGAGGTTATCTGATATCGGCGAAAAACATCTTGTGTCGCGGCCGGTTCTTCGATACGCTGCGGCTTGAGTACTTGAATAGTGTGTCGCGATTGCAAATTCTTTATGTGACTAAGTTTCTTCCACATTACTGCACGTGACTGCGACATAAATTTTTATGTCGCGGCGAGTTTCTCTGATTGCACACAATTACGTTTGTCGCGTCGGACTTTTTCTATGTCGCGACCTAATCATATTTGCTCCTGGTTGCTAGTTAAATTGTTTGTCTCAACATTGAAGTCTTTGTCGTGACATATATGTCTTGGTTAGTCTCATGGCTCTTCCATTTCTTGTAGCAACATAAATCTCTTACTCAGCAATTTTTATTGTCATGACATAATCTTCTTTTATCGCGACGAGATTTCTGCCTTGTTTTCTTTACTGTCTTTCTCCTATCGCGACAATATTCTTCTTTGTCGCAACAAAGTTCACTTCAGCCTCATGTTGTATTTTTCGCAACTTAAAAACTCTTTGTTGTGAAGTCTTCTTAATCTTTTTTATTCTTTGACTACGAGATGTTGTGTGTGATATAGTTGTCTTTTTTCACAACATATGATCTGCCTTGGTCTTGTCATAAGCTGAAATGTATGTTGCAACATGGAAAATTCTGTCGCAGGCACTTTGTCTTGATCTGTCTCATTGTTATGTTATTTTCTATCGCGACATAAAATTTCTCTGTTGCAACAGAGTTTCTTACTCTTCAAAGCTAACTATGGATTTTGTGTCGCGACATAATTGTCTTTTGTCACGACAGAGCTCTTCTTCTATCTTCAATTATTTATATCGCGACAAAGTTGTGAGATGTCGCGACATGAGTTCCATTGCCATGTGCTTGATCAGTGTCGCGACATGAGTTAGGAATGTTGCGACATTCTTCTTTACGAACTTTTCCAGCTTTGTTGCGACGCAAAATCCGTTATCGCGGCGAAATTAGTCGATCCCCATCAATAATTATGTCATGACGGTCTTCATTTTAAACTGAGTTGACATGGTCTTTGTTAGACAACTCTGCTGTCATTTGGGATTCTATGCGACATACTGAAACTATGTTGTGATAGAATTAACTCGCGATTTTACGCTTTTCTTATTTGGAATTATCTCCCTTTTCATTTAAAACTTGCAAAACAAAAGTTGGTGAACATTCCATAATTGGCATTAACGCAGATAATAAACACTAAAATTATGCGGATAAATGGATAAAATAAATGAGTTTTATGACTCATCATGTATCTGAAGTTTTATTGCTTATGTTCACCCAGATAGTAGATGGCGAACTCTCATGCGGTCTGAGGACATTATAGCCATATTATCTTGTTCTTTCATATATTTTGCCACTAGTTCTTCCATATATATTTCTTCTCTTCTTTAGGTTGTTCTTTCTGAATCGGTTAGGTATAAAAGTGGCCTTTAGACCATCTCTTAGCAAGCTACGGAATGGTGCAGGTTGAATTTGAACATTAGCCCTTGTCAATTCCATGAATTGAACTTGGGATGTTGTGCATTCAGCATGAACTCTTTTCAATTCAACCATGGTTGCCTCTAACTTTGTCATTCTCTCCTGTGGAGGTTGACATATCTCATTTGGATCAAAGTACCAGGCATTAACTTAAGAGTGGTCCGTTTCAGCCATTGATCTTGAAAAATTGAGATTTGTGCCATGGTAGATTCGACGAGTTCTTCTTAATTCATCCTGGCTTCTTCTAGGCTTGATCTTTGGGCGGTGGAGATTGAAGAGTGTTATAGCTTGTATTCCATGAAGGGTGCTAGGGCAATGTTGCAGCCACGATTATAATTGTTCCAATATGGGGTACCTCGTCTGAACTTGAGTCATGTGCATATATGGGTTCCTTACTTGATTTGTCACTCTTTGATGATACTCATTGGCCATTTGCGTCATTCCTAGTTGTTGATTAAGGAGAGCCAATGAATTTGTCAACTCGATTAAAGGATCCATTATGATTTAAACTTGTCCTTATCTTTTCTCTCTACATAATCAATTTGTGGTTCTCTCTGCCTCGGGATCAAAAGGAACTAGTTTGCCTTGACCTTGTCTTTGTAGACACGTAGATTAACCTCACGACACACAGACAAACCAGCAATAGGGACCAGTCCACAAGCACTAATGTAAAATGAATAAAATTGAATAAAAGAAGAAAAAATAAAAAATAAATCAAATTTGATCCAAAGTAATATCTAAGTGCGCCGTTATGTCAATATCAACACAAAAACTTCTTCCCGACAACGATGCCAAAAAATTTGATGGGCTAGGTATAGGTATGTAAATTAATGTAAAAACGTAGGTCCGTACGTACAAGTATACGCGTCGAGTTTACGTAGTATAATGGCTAATTCGAGTGTGTTACCCGCGAGGAGAATTGTGTTGAGTGCGACACTGCAGCTTTAAATGTCGGACCTAAAATCATAATGAATTCTGATTAATAAAAAGAAAAACTAATACTATGTTATTTTCTAAATCAATTAATTATGAAAACTAGGTTTTTGCCTTCACCTGCCACACACTCGATGGATTTTAACCTAAATAGATTATTCATTCGATTATATTAATTAATTTCTGTGGGTTGATCAGCCTTTCTGATATATTCTCTTGAGATATATTTGTCTATCTCGCCAGTAGGGTGTATTGCATCTCTGCCTCAACCCTGGACCCCAAAATGCTTAAATGTTCAAACCCTTAATGCCACACTTGAAACCGGGATATCTCTATTCGACGATTGACCAAGTGTGGGTTATCATCTCTCGATCTCAAATTCCCAGCAAAAACACGCCAATGTTAGCCAAACACTACCATGTAAATAAAATATAGAGATAAAGCAAGTCGAGATAAAATCAATCCATACAATGAATGAAAACGTAATTAACCATTAATCCATTCGAAAGTAGCAAGGCTACAACAAAAACCTAGAAATAAATCTAGAACATCTCTAAGTGAAAGAAAAGCATCAAAAAAAAAAAAAAAAAAAGAAATAAAGAAGGAGGATGGGAATAAACGATTTTGAGTGAAAGCATCATCTCCTTTTCTTCAATCTCCTTCTTCAAGCTTTTCCTATAAAACCCGAGAAAAATTCAATTTTTCTAAAAAAAATGGTAAAATGGTAATTTCGATTGGAAACCAAAAATGTTCTAGATCTCGTATGATGAAACAGACTTCACCATTGAATTTGTCTCACTAAATCTAGTTACCCAGTCAAATTTCATCGAATTCTATGATAGTCAGAATTTCATATTTTTCGAGTCATCGGGTTCGGTGACACATAGAGTGGTGTCACATGGCATGACCATGTGGATGCCACATGGCATCTTTGGAGATTGACACATGGCATGATAGCCATGTGGAATAGCAAGTGACACATGACACTTAAATGAATGGCTAATTTAGAGCCATGTGTCAAATGGAGAGGAAAGAAAGAAAAAAAAAAGGAAAGTTAAAATGATGAAATGATGGAGAGCAAACAAAAGAAAAGAATTCGATGGGATAAGACCAAAAAGAGAAAAAAAGAACCAAAAGAGAAGAAGAAAAGAAATGAGAAAATTAAAGAAAAGAAAATGGAAATAAGAAAATGGGGAAAAGAGACATGTGGCATGGTAGAGAGAAAGTAGGGAAAGTTTCCCACACTTTTACAATCCAATCCAGTTAGAAATCAAAAGGGTGAAGAAGGAAAAAATGGAGAAGAGGAGGAGAAGGAAAATCGGACAAAGGAGAGAAATAAGGAAAAATAGGGAAGAAAGGAAGAGGAAATTTTTCTTGGCGTTCCGATGGTCGAAACTCAACTGTCCGAGAATTAAAGTCGATCCACGCAATGAGAGCTACGTGTGGGTACCAAAATCAAGGAGTTTCGTTAAACTCCAAAAAGTAGGGAATTTTCCTACTCTAGTTATTTCTAGCCTAAAGGTTATTTAATGGCATCGGTTTTCTTTAGGGTCGGGACTAGCCGTGGGATTCATTCCCAAGAATTTGGGACTAAATATTGAAAAATTTTGGGAGGGTCATGACTAGCCGTGGGATTCAGTCGTTTTAGAGGCGAGTATTGGAAATTTTCGGTATTGTCAGTGGGATTCGATCCCCAAGATTTGGGATTTGAATATTGGAAATTTTGGAATTTGTTCAGAGTAGTCGGGAACTTCTGTTCCCGGCCTTTGATTTTGATCAGGACTGATGTTTTCGGGTTTTGTTGTGTGTTATTATTGAAAAACTGAATAACATGATGTTTTGTGTGATGCAGATTGAATTTCAGTGTTCCAGTATTATTTGATTTTGTGAGCTATATTTATGTTGTATTGCTGGAAAATGAATATCCTACTGTTTGTGTGAAAATCAAGTTAATATATGCTTGTTTGATGTATTGACATGAGATATATAGTGAATGAAAATTATATGTAGAAAATATAAATATCATGATTTGAAAATGTTGTACGTAACTCTCATGATGCATGTAACATAATATGGCATGAAATGGCATATTTGCATTTCATATGCACGGTAACATCGCGTCGAGTCAGGTGTGTGTGCATGGTAATGGTTATTCACCATTCTTGGGAAATGTGTGGTTATTCACCCCCCACCAGGGTGAAAGACCTAAATTCATTCGCAGTTAGACATGATCATCGGCGATGAAAGACCTTAAAAATGTTGAAATAGTGTGAGGCATCCTGCGATGTAGACAGAAAATCTGGCCCGCCGATGCATAACACATGGGATTTGATGAAATCAAATGAACAGTGGGATTTCCAGCCGGTCTCCCAGTTTCAAAGCAAAGGCTTTGTTGGAAAAAGCAGTCATTGGGTGAAACACAGTGATAGGTTTCGCACTTAGCCTTGCATATGTGAGAGAGTCGATTAGGGACTCGGGTTATGGGCATGGGAGTCTCAACTCTCATTTCATGACATGAAATATTTCCATAATATGATTGCATTTTACGCTATGGAATGTGGTATGATGTGTGTCATTGCATGTGCATTTAGGTGTGGAGTAGTACTAGTAGAAGAATTTCTCCTCTTTGGGTGTGCTCACCCCGATTTAGGACCCACTAGTGCGGGGAGTGTCTGAGGAGGCAGCGCTCAGAGCCGGACCGTGATTATGAAGGAGGGCGATGTGTGGCCTTAATATTACCTTTGTAAAAGTATTTTATATAAACAATTGTAACTAAATTCTTTTAGGACCCTCTTGTCTAAATAGTGAATTTATGTAATTATGGTAAGAGCGTGACGAATTCTTCTGATTTGTAATTAAGTATTTTATTTTCACATTTTAGATTAAATGTGAATGAATGGGTCTTGATAAAGGGATGTATATTAGGAATATGGACAGATAGACCCTGTGTTGTCATTACTAATTCTGTCAAGACCTTAGATGGGTTATGGTTATACTATTATATAGGTTGTATGTTGGGTAGAGTTCCCTGAACAAAGGAGACTCTGCTCGATTTTTTGTGAAAACTAGATCCCGATAAATGAAACACAACAGTGTGGTATCGAGTCACCCGAAATCCACAGGAATTCTTTGGGTTGACGGGTTGTCAACAAGACCCTCGGGTTTGGGCCGTCACAGCTTGGTATCATAGCTTAGGTATACAAATACCTAGGACTCGATGGGCACAGGTTAATATCATGCATCCATTGTGCATTTTGATGATTTAATATGTGTGATATGTTGCACGTCTGGCATTATATGTTGTATAAATCATATACTTGGTAAATAGTATATGGGAAATAAGAATGATGTATGTTAGTGGTGGCATAAACACTACTAATTGAGTAAGAAAAAACCTCAATTTTCCATTTGACATGTAGATGGCGATCGAGAGAGGATACGGGGAGTGGCAGCGTACTCACTGTTTTAACCGACGGGCCTTTGTGAAGCCATGGGTCTTTGTAGCCTCTTGCCATTACTGACCCCTAGTGCGGTTGGGGAGTCGAGGGCGGTAACCTCAAACATTTATAGCACATCATCCTCGACATTTGGGAGGATCCGGTGGTAGCGATCATTTGGACCAGATGGAGTTTGAGAGGATTTTAAAGGATATGGAGATTTACCTCCGATGCTACAAGGATCATACTAGCCACATTTCGACTAGAGGGTGAATCAAGATATGGTGGGATTGGGTGGGTCTCAAGGATCGAGAACTGATGACATGGGGAGGATTACGGGGCTCTTCATGGATAAGTTTTCCGTGCGCTGGGCATGCAAGTTGGAAACAGGAAGTATGGTATTAACCGAATACGTAGCAAAGTTCATTGAATTGGCACGTTTGGGGATGGCTCTGTATCCTGAGTATAGCGAGGTGGGAATTTTAGAATGGCCTAAAGTTGTCCATCCGAGGCAAGATTATAGGATTTCTCCTATAAGACATTATGGTTAGGACGGCTATGTCCATAGAGAGAGAGATAGAAGATGCACAAAGCATCCGAGATGCAAGTGCTAGTGGCAAGAGGAAGAAGGATCAACCTTCTTCTAGTTTGGGAAAGAAGCAGAAGACTTCTATTCCATAAGGATTTTAAGGACGAGGCCACGGCTATCAGGGCCAAGGCCAGACCAGGACTTCTAGTTAATCAAGACATATGACATGTTTCTACCATCGCTACGGGCGTATGGCGGGATTGCCCCTCGAGGCAAGGACCACAGGGTTTTTGGGGCAGTAGCGGTCTCGATCATCAGTGGGACGGGGCGTGGACAGGTTTGTTCCTTCTCACCCCAATGCGGGCGGAGGACCCGTGTCAGTCGAGGGTCTTTGCCTGGCGCAGCCACACTACCTGACGAGGCGAGAGCCCGGGGTGTGGAGTCGAGGCTAGGGAGCCAGGCTGCGGGCCGAGACCCCGTGTCTAGGGCGTTTCTACGCCATCACACCACAGACTAAGCCAGTTGATCAGTCGGTTATACGAGTTATGTTTCTGTTATCTCACCTATGGGCAAAGATATTGCTTGATTCAAGTGCATTGCATTCTTTTATTACTGCATCTTGTGTGAATGCTTTGGGCTTAGAGGTGGAGACCTTTGAAGAGCCGTTACATGTAGTTCTCCCCTAGGGATTAGGGTGAGGATTGATCAGATATGTCGGGATTGTGAGTTAGAGATCTCAGGGATTTTGCTCACGGTGGACCTTCGGGTGATGGACATATCGAAGTTTGATGTCATTCTTGGCATGGATTGGTTGACGACACATCGAGTCGTCATAGATTTTAACTATAGGAGGATTACTGCCTACACACAGGAGGGCAATTGTGTTATATTTCAGGGGGATAAACATGATGCTTTACCCCAGACCGTGCACGACTCCAAGCCTTACCCTGGAGGATAAGGCAAGACAAGATGTGAGTCTGGCCAGGTGGTTTTGATATGAGGATGTCTTTTGAGATGAGAACATGGAATTACCTCCCGCGCGGGGATGTGGACTTTGTCATTGAGTTACGCAGCAGTGCGTCGCCCATTTCACTGACCTCCATAGGATGGCATCGATTGAGTTAACTACAGGAACTTCGAGGTCCAATGTAGGAATTATTGAATGAGGGTTTTATTAAGGCGAACGCCGCCCATGCGAGGAATTTCCGGTTACGTTTTGCTAAGAAGAAGGACAAGACCCTTTATTTGTACGTGACTATGATAGTTGAGCAGTTCTGATCAAAAGTCGGTATCCAGTATCGAGGATTGATGACTTGTTTGATGGAGTTGAAAGGGCGTGAGTCTACTCGAATAGACCTTTGCACGATTATCATCGGTTGAGAGTCGGGAGGCGAGATATCCACGAGGCGGTGTTTAGGACGTGGTATGGGCATTTGGGTTCACATTGTTGCTCAGTTAGCCGAATCACTAGTGACCATTCTGGATCATGCATGCCAGGTCGTTCTGACCCTATTTGGATCGGTTGTTGTGGCGTCTTTTGTTGGCGACATCTTGATCTACTCAGTCGAGAAGAGCATGAGGATCGCGGGGTTGATCGAACCTTATGGATATCGTTATCTCAAGTTCAGCAAATGTGAATTTTGGCTTACTAAGGTGAAATTCTTGGGACACGTCGTGTCAGCTTCAAGTGTGTTAGTAGACCTTGAGAAGAGTGAAATTTGTGCTCCGGTTAGGAGGCCAAGGTGGTCTTCCGGGAATCAAGTTTCTTGGGATTGACAGGGTATTATAGGAGGTTCATTAAGGATTTCTCCCGACTATTGCTTTATCATTGGAGTCCAGGCTGAAAGGGGTCGAGTTTAAGTGGAATGGCTGTGTGAAGACATTCCATGAACGAAAAAGACTTACTTTAGCGCTCTGTTACAGACAGTCACAGGCAGGGGCAGAGTACTTGGTGTATTATGATGCCTACAGGATGGGTGAGATGTGTCTTGATCTGCAGTTCGGGAGGTTGTAGCTCCCATGGTTCCAAACGTGGTAAGAATCATGACGATTACACACACATGACACGGAGTTGGTGGCCATTCATCTTTGCCTTAAGATTTGGCGCCACTACTTGTATGGTGTGGTTTAGAGTATTTTGAATCTGAGAGTCGTATGTTTTCCCTGAGGTTCCTCGACATGGTAGCCTTGTGTGGATCGAGTCTCTAGAGGATTATGACTTCCTTTGCATTACCATCTGTGAGACAAATGTTGTGTATCATCAGGTCAAAGTCAAAAAGATACTAGCTATTGGCTTCCTAGGAATGGCAGTGCTCGGCGTGCAGGACGGTTTGAGGCTACGAGTATAAGTGATCGAGCTCGAGGAGCATTAGGGAGTTTGATGGCTACGCGCGCCCTGCTGAGCAAAGTGATTGAGTCCCGAGGCGGGGCCGGATGGTCCATTAGAGACCCGGTCACGGTCGGTATGGATGGCGAAGGTTAGGCCATCCGCAGCGTATGATAGTCTTGATTATCGGGGATGGAACAGTTTCCTCGGTTAATGAAATTTGAGAGAGAGGAGATCCTTAGGGGTTCGTTTGCTCTCCGTTGCTGTACATCAGGTGGCACAAAAGATGTATGGCCGTCTTAGTAGTTATTACGACGGGGATGAGCTCTGGCTACGTTGGAGACTTTGTTCAATGAATTGTCTCATTGTCGATGGGTAAAGGCGAGTATCGAGAAGCCGACAATTTACTCTAGCCGTTAGGAGTAGATTAGGTGGAAGTGGGACCGTCATGATGGACTTTGTGACCCACTTGCCCACGGTTCGCATGAAGGCCTTGATCAATGGTGTGGGTAATTTTGGACCGGCTCTTGGGTGGTACATTTTCTAACGATGCGGATGACAACCGCGTGGAGAATTACGGTTGTATATTCGAGATTGTCCGGCTACATGGAGTACCAATGTCCATAGTATCAAACAAGATCCGGGTTCACCCGACATACTTTTGAAGGTTCAAAGGCTGGGGACCATCAGCTAGCGATGAGCAGCCTTTCATCCCGCGACGGACCGGGGTTAATCGGAGAGGGCAATACGGGTTTTAGAGGACATCACTACGAGCATGCGTCCACGGATCTTAAGGGTAGCTAGAAGAGCACTTACCCTTGAGTGGAGTCGCCTACAATACGTTCATCTGGCATTGCTCTGATTGGCACCTATGAGGGCTTTATATAGGAGGCCATGTCAATCCCCGATTTGTTGGACAGAGGTGGGAGAGAGTTCCATCACTGGTCTGGATCTTATTAGAGACACCTTTGAGAAGGTTAGCTTGATATGGAAGCGTCTTTTTACGGCTTAGATCCGACAAAAGAGCTACGCCAACAGACGGCGTCGACCTCTAGATTTTGAAGTGGGTGACCACGTTTTCTTGAAGGTGATGCCTAAGCTAGGAGTGATCAGATTCAGCAAGTGAGAGAAGCTAGCATCGAGGTATATCGAGCCCTTCAAGATACTCGAAAGGGTGGGTACAATGCATATCGGTTAGCGCTACCACCAAGTTTATCAGGTGTCCATGAGGTGTTCCACGTCTCCATGCTCCGGAAGTATACTCTAGATCCATCTCATGTAGTGGATTGGGGAGAGATTATTATGGATATAGATGGGACCTTTGAGGAGGGACCGGTGTGTATCATGGATAGTCGGGATCGGGTTTTGTGACGCAAGACCATGCGGCTAGTGAAAGTGTTATGGCAACACCAAAGAGTAGAGGAGGCAACTTGGGAACGTTAGGACACCATGCGAGCCACCTATCCTTTCTTATTTGAGGATGAAGGTGCGTTATCTAAAATTTGGAACTAGAATAACTATTGCATATGCATGTGTTTGTGTGTGCTAGTGTGTGTGAATTTCAGTGGACTCCAATTTCATATAAAGAATGAAAACCCGAAAAATTCAATTTTTCTGAAAAATAGTAAAACGGTAATTTTGGTTGGAAACCGGAAATTTTCTAGATCTCGGATGACGAAAGGGACTTCACCGTTGAATTCGTCTCGCCAAATATAGTTACCTAGTCGAATTTTGTCGAATTCTGAGACAGTTAGAATTTTATGCTTTTCGAGGCATCGGGTGTCGGGTGACACATGGAGTAGTGCCACATGGCATGACCATGTGGATGCTACATGGAATCTTTGTAGATGGACACATAGCATGATAGCCATGTGGAATAGCAAGTGACACATGATACTTAAATGAATGGCTCATTTAGAGCCATGTGTCAAATGGAGAGGAAAGAAATAAAAAATAAAAGAAAAATAAAAGAAAAATAAAAAGGAAAATAAAAATGATGCAATGATGGAGAGCAAACAAAAGAAAAGAATTCGATGGGATAAGACCAAAAATAGAAAAAAAGAATCAAAAGAGATGAAGAAAAGAAATGAGAAAAAGAAAGAAAAAAGAAAAGGAAATAAAGAGAAAATGGGAAAAAGAGACATGTGGCATGGTGGAGGAAAGTGGGGGGAAGTTTCCCTTACTTTTGATCAATCCAGTTAAGGGAATCAAAAAGGATGAAGGAAAAAAAAAACGGAGAAGAGAAGGAAAAGGAAAATCGGACAGAGGAAAGAAAGAAGGAAAAACAAGGAAGAAAGGAAGAGGAAAATTTTCCCGGCGTTCCAACGGTCGAAGCTCGACAGTCCAAGAATTAAAGTCGATACACACAACGAAAGCTACGCGTGGGTACCAAAATCAGGGAGTTTCATCAAACTCCAAGAGGTAGGGAATTTTCCTATTCAAGTTATTTCTAGCCTAAAGGTCATTTAATGGCATAGGTTTTCAAATGGATCAAGTCAGGATTCAATCCCAAGATTTTCGATCAAAATTGAAATTTTCGGGGAGAGCCGCGGATAAATATGGATTCGGGCCCCAAGATTTGGATCGAATATCGATATTTTTAGAGTGGCCTGAACTGTCAGGATTCACCCCAAGATTCGGGGACTGAATATTTGAAATTGGGATCGTTTCGAGGCCCCGAACTCGTGGTTCGAGGCTCGTTTTGATCTCAAGGCTGATGTTTTCCGATTTTGTTGTGTGTTATTGCTGGAAAAATGAATAACATGTTGTTTGTGTGGTCTGGGATTGAATTTTCGGACTATTATTTGATTTTGTGAGTTGTATTTATGTTGTATTGCTAGAAAATGAATATCCTGCTATTTGTGTGAAAATCATGTTAATATATGCTTGTTTGATGTATTGACATGAGATGTATAGTGAATGAAAATTATATGTAGAAAATATAATTATCATGATTTGAAAATGTCAGATGTAGTTTCACATGTATGTAACATAATATGGCATGATATGACATATTTGCATTTCATATTCGCATGGTAACATCGCTACGTAGCCTGATGTGTGTGTATGGTAATGGTTATTCACCATTCTTGGTGAATGTGTGGTGAGTTCTAAAATGGTACAACATCCAAAACGAGATCACTGCTTCATAACATGAATATATATATATATATATATATATATATATATATATATATATATATATATATATATATATATATATATATATATATATATATATATGTGTGTGTGTGTGTGTGTGTGTGTGTGTGTGTGTGTGTGTGTGTGTGTGTCAAGGAGCAAGATGGGGTAGGATCCCCACTGTGTGGTGAAAAGACCCAAATTCATTTTATGTTAGACATGATCACTCAGCAGAAAAGACCATAAAAATGTTGAAAAGGTGCGTGGCCTCATGAGGTGTGAACCCGAAAAATTCGTGGCCCATAAATGCATAACACACGGGATTTGATAGAATCAAATGAACATGGGAGGATTTTCCAATGGGTCTTGAGTTTTAAAAACAAAAAGACTTTGTTTGAAGAAAATGGGCCATCGTGAAACACCAATGATGTGTTTTCACACTCGCATTGCATGCGAGAGCCTGCCAGACTCTCAAGTTATGGGCATGAGGAGTCTCATCTCATTCATGACATGAAATATTCCATGTATGATTGCATTTTCTGTATGGAATGTGGTATGATGTGTGTGTGCCATTGCATGTGCATTTAGGTGGGGAGTAACCCTTGTAGGAGAATTTCTTTACTGGGCATTGCTCATCCCACTCGTGGCTCCCCTTTCAAGCACAGTGAGTGTACAGGAGACAAATGAGACAAATGCTTCTCCGACGAGGCCGTGATTATGAATGAGGCCGATGTGTGGCTCGAACCCTTGTAAAAAGTATTTGTGATAAAACAATCGTGAATTCACCTGGGGACTATTATCTAAATAGCTCCGGGTATGTAATTATGGTAAGAGAGTCGTGGATCGATTCTGCCACTATAATTAAGTATTTATTCATATTTTAGATTAAATGTGAATGAATGGATCCCGATAAAGGGATGATATTTGGGATATGGACAGTTGGACCCCGGTGGTCATTACTACTCTGCTGAGACCTTGAACTGGCTATGGCTATACCGTTATAACAAATGTATGTCATGTAGCTCCCGAACAAAGAAGACTCGCCAATTTTTTTGTGAAAATATAGATCTCGAGCAATGGGACAACAATGTGGTATCGGCCATCCAAATCCACAGAATTTACCTGCTGACGGGGGTTGTCAACGAGACCCTTGGATTTGGGGCGTCACATTTCCCCTTCAAGATGTGTGCCCTAGGGTGTTTCCACCCTAAGAGAGGGCTTCTCCACCTTAAAAAAGCTCTAAAATCTGACACAAATAGCCCTCCCCCCGATTATGGGCTCTAAAACCCTCCATTATGGGCTCAAAATAGGCTAAAAATCCACCCAAACTAACCTTGAACGCCGCGACGCCGCTTCGGGCAACGCCGCGACGTCGATGCTTTATTTCGCGACTGCAGAATGTCAAGACGTTGTAGCAGCTCCCCTGTTTTTATACCAACTTCGTAAGGCCATAACTTTGTCATCCAAACTTTGATTTGTGTGTTCTTGGTACCGTTGAAAATCTCTTGAAGTGTAGAATCTATATATGGCCAACAAAAACACTTTAGAAATTATAAGGACTGAATGTACAAAATTCTCCAACTTGTCACTTTTGAGCTCTCTTCTCTTCTTCCTTCAACTACCAAGAGTCATAACTTTGTCATTTGAAGTCCAAATGAAGTTAATAATGTCTCTTTGGAAAGCCTGATAAGTCTCCTATTCATCCATATCAATATTGCAGCCATTGGGGATCATTGTGCAGCTTAAAAAATTAAAACACAATAGTTGTTGTTGCATGTGTTGTTTGCTGATTTTTAGGCTTTATCTCTTTGTTTTTTTTGCTCCATATTGGCTCATGGTTGACCTAATCACAAAATTGAAAATTTAGAGCATTAATCACTTATTCATATAATAAAACTACTAAAAATATAAACAAAACATATTGATAAAATGAGTATAAAGTATACTCATCAGCTATCATTCATGTTGATGAAGTAGTAGTTGATCCTTCTTAAACATAAGTGCATCATAGCATTTGTAGAATACATAATATTCCAGAGCAACATGGATTTCTCCTCAGTGAACAATGGGATGTATTGCTCACAGAGATGGATGAGCCTCCTACCTATGATGAATCTCTAAATAGTTCAGAGTCTGACAAGTGGCTTGAAGCTATGTAGTCAGAGATGGATTCCATGTGAGTCAACCAAGTATGGACTTGGGTTGAACAACCCAAAGGGATAAAACCCATAAGGTGGAAGTGGATCTTCAAGAAGAAGACGGACATGGAAAGTAATGTGATTACCTATAAAGCTAAGCTTATAGATAAGGGTTATCGTCAAAGACAAGGAATTGACTATGACAAGACTTTTAGTCCTTTAGCTATGCTTAAATCCAAAAGAATACTCCTTGTCATTGTTGCTCATTATGATTATGAGATATGGAAAATGGATGTGAAGACGACTTTTGGCAAAAGGAACTTAAGTAAGGATGTGTACAAGACACAACCGGAGGTTCACACCTTGAAATGGTAGTAAAGTATGCAAACTTCATAGATCCATTTATGGATTAAAGCAAGAATCTAGGAGTTGGAAAATCCGATTTGGTGAGACAATCAAAGAGTGTTTTCTCTCAAAATGCGTATGAAGCTTGTGTGTACAAGAAGATTAGTGGGAGTGTAGTCGTATTCCTTGTGTTATATGTGGATGGCATATTACTTATTAGAAATGACGTCTCAAAATTACAATATGTTAATATATTGGTTATCTAGGAATATTCTCCATTAAAGACCTTGGAGAAGCAACCTAATCTTTGGGGATAAAGATCTATAGAGACAGATCAAGGAGGTTGCTTGGTCTTTCACAATCTATATACATAGCTAGACAGTCCAAGAGAGGACAAGCATGAGTGTGACCCCATTTGCTTCGGCTATAGGATCAATCATGTACGCTAGTCACTATGTAATGTACTAGACCCAACGTATCATTTGTTTTGAGAGTAATGAGCAGATACTAGTTAAACCCAAGTGAGGATCAAAGGTTAGTTGTTAAGAATATCGTCAAGTACTTGAGAAGCACTAAGGATGTACTCTTGATTAATGGAGATGACGATCTTATTGTAAGATGTCGGCTACTAATATGATAGAGATGAGTCAAAATCCCAGTCAGGCTAAATTGTTCACATTGAATGGTTGCACCGTCAATTGGAGGAGTTCCAAACAAGAAACGATCGTGGATTCTACAACTGAATCAGAGTTCATCGATGCTTATGATGGCAGCTTAGGAAGCGGTTTGGACAAAGTAGTTCATTTAAGAACTAGGAGCGGTCCAAGATAGAAATTTGATAGTTATCATTTAGCCACATGAACACAAAAAGAAATGATAAAAAGAAACTCCGCGACAAAAAGAGAGAATTTGCAAGATATGATCTATCTTCATCTAGCGCATCAATTCCAAATACGACCTAAAAGAAATTCTTCTTATTTCGATATGTTTTGATATATAGGATGAATTCTTTCGATTACATTTGCTTCATATCGTGGAGTAGATTTCCATATGCAAAAGAATCTGTTTTGTTTTTATGGACAAAAGGTTTCCTCATGATTGTTTCGTATAATGCCGCTTTGGTTCAAATGAGCGTGTTGAAGAAACTTTAGTTAAGTTATGCTATAGAAAAGGAAGGGCGGGTTCTTGAATTTTTTTTCTCTCCTACTAAGATAAGAAAGAATCAGTTCATTTCAATATGATACTATAGTATTAGGATGACAATGGAACCATTGCGAAAGCAAAAGGAACCCTGGTCTCATCAAAGGTCCAAACTAGTACTTAAGGTGATGCCATTTGATTTGAGAAATCTTTGGTGATCATACAGATAGATAAGTCCACCCGGCCATAATATGCCTTATTCTCGCTGCCAATTCCCCCCATAAGAAGTATGATTCGCATCTACTTACCTAAGGTATGATACAAAGATTGGTTTTTGGCAAGGGAGTTTGTTAGTGAAGTGCTTCAATGGAAATCGCCTTTAACACTTATTGTACTTATTACATATTATTTAATATGAAAGGCTTCTTCATTAATTTGATATTCATATATTGAATTGATATAGATCTTTAATCAAATTCATGAAGTCCATGATACGTAGCATATCATGAAGAAAATCATGATATTAAGATTCCTGTCATGTGCAATTATGTTAGTAGCTAAATTATTCAGTCATGCCTTCCAACAAGACTGACATTGCTGATCCTGACATACTAGCACATGTCATAATTCCTCGATCGGGATCAAGCAAAGGATCTTATAAAATGTTATCATGAAGTTAATTGAGTCGATATTGCATGTCATAAGAGTAACTAAGTACATCAAAGACCTGCTATGAGACCATCTTATGGATTATATATTATATGTAGATGATTGTCTCATCATAGCAATGGTGGAAGTATCCTTAAACTCGAGGTACTCAAGGATATCTTGGATGTTGATTCTGTACTTAGATTTCATTCCTTGTTACCTTTCAGGGGTCTCTCATAGGGTGATGATCGGGTACAGCTTGAGGTGTTCAAAGGTAATTAAGTAACCAACAAGGGATTCGCCACTCCTAATAGAACAAGGGTATACCTATGGACTCTCATCAGGATCATTTACCTCCAAATCTCTACACATAGTATAAATGCCATGAAGATCATTTCAGATGTACACTGGATGAGTAATGAGTCCGGGACACATCTAATATTACTTGGGCTAGATGTGGCATAGCTAGTCTAGTGGGAGTTACACCTTGTCTATGCTTTGAATCGAGTAGGGTATACATAGGTGAAAGATTTAATTTGCGGTAATTTGTTTATGGAAGGGTTAGCGTACGCACCACCGACTCTCCGATCAATTAAGGGTCATGATGTCATAGACACCGTCATGACTTGCTTGAATTCATTAGTTGGAATTAAGTGACCAACATAAATCGAACCTAATGGGCCACTACGAGTGGAGTTGATATAAACACCTGATGTGATCCAAATATGAAGGAAGGCAATCTCTTGAATGGAATGTCACGAGATAGTGGAATCCTAGGATCAAATGCCCTCACTAAGAGATAAAGTAGGCTTGGGCTTGTCATGGGCTTAAAGGCCATAAGGGAACTTGCCATAACACATAGAGATGTGTGTAGCCTATCATCTTTTAAAGAGAGGGGCACTTTGGACATTTCAAGGGCAAAGATTCTCCTATAAATAGAACCTAATGGAGAAACCCTAACCCTAGAAGTTTTTAGCCCACTTTTCTAAAGAAGAGTATTCTTGAGTTTTAGAGATAGTGTTCTTCAAGAATAGTCCCTTTTTTTTTTATATTTGAGTGTCAACAGGACACCCCAAAACCCGTGGTCCCATATGGACAACCCACAATGACCTGACTACTCGGGTATCTATCGTATATCTTGATACCACTACATCGCAAGTGCCCCATCTCACTAGGATCCATATTCATGCCTATATATTTTAGAACAATATACAAATTTATTTCAAAACAATTCATAAGAGTTCAAGTTACAACTCTTATATTACATGTAAAATATAGTTGTTTTTTTTTTTACAAAAGGTTTCAAAGCCATAGCTTAGCTCACACCCGCAATCCCGATGAGGTCTGAACCTGCTTGTACATAACCAAAGACTCGAAAGGGGGTCCCACGACTGGTCGCAGCAATGCCCAATAAGGATAACTCCTACAAGGGCTACTCCTCACCTAAGTCACACACGCACGCCATTGCTCACACAATAATACACACATCATCATTCCAATGAAGAATATGCCATTCCTACATGGAACTTACATGCCATGAAATGAGATGAGACTCATCACGGCCCATACTTCAGTCCCACCGACTCCTCACACATGCTTACGCCAAGTGTGCAAACTCGTTATTCTCGATGACATCCAATGATCATTTTCAAACCACTTTACTTGTTTATAAACCAAAGCTTCGATGATACATCATAATGATCATTTTATATTCAAAATTCATGCGCCTTTTCTCATCTAATTTTATTGCTCAACGGCGAGCCCGCAAACCCGCACTTGTCGACGTCATTCCATTTAACCGAGCCCACCCAATCAAACACCACGCAATGTCGATTCTCATTAATCATGCACTCACACCCAGCATTTAATGTAATGTCCCCATGCATATGCAATGCAATATGCCATTGTCTATTTGTACTATGTCCTATCAGATGAATGTTATATGGACAATTTTATCAAACATGATATCATCAATGCATCTTGGGCAATATATCAAACATGAATAAGTATAATTTCCTACATTAACTCATTCATGTCAATGTATCACACAAGCATATCAACATCATATACAAATCATTACTTAGTCAAGCAATGGTTAATTTTTATCCCTAAGCTAAATTACTTACATAAATACGTCCATGCACAGTTTCACAACATGTCATGTAATGGCCATTTCTACACATACAATTCATCACATGTCAATATATTATTACACATATCAACATTTCATCAAACAAGCATTTCATGTCATGCAATTAGTACACTTGGTGTTATGATCAAAATTTCAGCAATGATGTGAGCATCAAATGCCAATCAATATCATATGGCTGGCTTCTAGACTCAAAGAGCTCTTCATAAAGTCCAAAAAATGCATGCAAATCGTAGCTCGGACAAGAAAGCAGGGCGGTCGCCCGAAGTCGAGTATACCAGAGCTACACACTATTGCATCCACGCAATACGTTCGAGGGTTGTAGAGTACTTTTGGCAACTTCGTGAAATGCAAAATTTTCAACCCAAATTCACTCCAAAAGCAGCCCTTTAAACTCGCTACAAACCCCATCCCATACCATTAACATGGCACAATAGAGTTCCAAAATCAGCCCAAAAACAATAGCCCAAAGGCTAAAAGTAAACCAAAGTAGGAAGAACCCCTACCTCTTGAAGTGTAACCCCTCGTCGAATCTCCGAACTTTACTCCTTGGTTCAACAAGTTCTGACTGTTGGAACGCCAATGTATTGAGGAAGAAACCGTTGACCTCCTTCCTCTTTCTCTCTTTCTTTTCCTTTTCCTTTCTTTTCTTTCTTTCTTTTCTCCTTTCACCTTTCTCTCCTTTCCTCCCGTTCTCTTCTGCCATAAACTAGTTATGAACCCCCTTTATTTTTATAAGACACCAAAATCCCTTAGATGTTGACACATGGCTTGCCATGTGTCACACGCATGGCATGCCATGTGTCTTGTAAGGACATGTATTTCGAGTCATTACGGCTTGCCATGTGTCACCCGACACCCGATGCCTCGAAAAATATGAAATTCCTACTGTCTCGGAATTCAACGAAATGTGTCTGGGTAGCTAGATTTCGTGAGGCGATTCCAACGATGAAATTTGTTTTGTCATCCGAGATCTAAAAAATTTCAGGTATTCAACAGAAACTACCGTTTTATCCAAAAAAATTGAATTTTTCCCAGGTTAAACATGTTAAACCAAGATGCTCAGGGCTTTCATATTATGAAAAATCAAAGAAGTGTTGAAACAAGAGTCATGGATATGAAATATTACAAATGAATGTTATGAAATGAGATAAGTGGCAAACAACCATGTAGAAGAGGTTGTAAGCAAATGCAATAAACTACACATGGAAAAATTTTGGAACTCAAAATCTAGTCAAAACACGATTTTTGACTTTGAGATAACTGAAGTTTTTTCAATGTAATTTTAGGCATATGATATATCATTTCAAAACTTAGGAAATCAGGAGTTCAAGCTTTAAATGTTAAGCAAATCAAAGTTGAAATAAAGAAGTTATGACCATGTATAAACAAAACATAAAGTTGAAAGTCTATTTTGAAATGATTTGAAATTCGACTTATGAATTTGAAATCCATTATTGAAATCACCCAATTTTGAATTCATCAATTGTCACTTGGATGTTTCACCTCTTCCACCTAGAGATTTGCATCTTGGCCACTCCATCCACCTTCAGTGACCTTTACATCATTGGAAATAGTTATTTTGCTGTTTAAGTAATTATTTGTAAAATAAGTGGCAAATAAGAACACATGCACTAAAGACTATTTTGGTTAAATGACAAGATGAACTAATCAAGATTCATGGAAAATAATGAAAAAAAAGAAGACAGAAATGTGAGGATTTTAGGAGATGAGACACGATCATGAAGCAAGAAAGAAAGCATGCAAATATGTGAAGTAAGACGTGAAACGAAAGTCATCAAATTGGCATAGGAATTCAGAACTTAAAATTTGGAAGTCACTTTTATTCTAATTTTAAGATGAAATTTGAAAAACTTTGCAAACCTTACCTTAGCAAGTAATCTATATATGAAAAGGTTGTCCAACTGTAGCTAAAAAAATTATATAAAGGAAAAAAAGACAAATATCTCCTCAATATATCTTTTTATCTTTCATCCTTGTACTAATAATGATAAATGACTAAGAAATGCCTTCATGGGTTCATTATCTAGTTGGTTATGAAATGAAAATACAAATTTTTATCTCTACTTGTAAAAATGTTTTAAAATATTCCAATTTTAATTTTTTTTTTGAAGATAAGTATTTAACAATTGACAGGAGAACATAAATTTTTGATGATTATTTAGGCCATGTTTGTGTAAACAGCGTAATTAAGCACTTATTTTATAAAAGTTTATTAGATGAGAGCTTATGTTATAAGTACTTTATTCAATAAGCTCTTTGTGTTTGGATGCATACTTTAAAAAGTATTTATGCATCATTTTAAGGTGTTTGGATGCATTACTACACAAGCATTTATAATAGTTGAAATTACTGAAAAGAACATTATAAACACTTATAAAATTAAAGTGTTTGACATTACACTTGTCATTATTTTTTAAAAATTAAAAAACTAAAATTGGAAGAACTAAAAATTAAGATATATATAATGAAACCATGATAAAAAATTTAAAAAATAAAGTAAAGATCTTACTATATAATGGTAAACATTTACTATCTGCCACGTAATTCTCAGTATAAAAAATAACTAAATTTAAAATATACTCTCCTCTTCAATTTTGTTCATATACATCAAAGAGATTATAAAAAATCCAAGATATTATAGGTTTGTTTTTCTTCATTAAAATCTTAATTTTGACGTTTTATAAATCGAACGTGAATCATCATGCACCCATAGTTATTTAAAATAATGGTAAGACTATCGTGAGCACAAAAGCCTCGGTGCCGTGAGACTAAGGCATACTCACTTGAAGCTCGCTTTTGCGATAAACCCTATCTAATATAAACAAAATTATATATTTCACTAAATATTGTCTATAGGTTTTATCGAATAATAAAATACAATAAAGGAAATGACATCAAACATAAAAATCAAACATCACTAGTGTTTCTTATTATCACAAACATTTCCACAACAAAATAACAAGCAAAAATAACAAACACCATTACTGCTTCCCATCATCATAAAAATTATAAGTTCCAAAACAAAATAAACACTCATGTATCCACATCAAATTCTAAATAAAGAAAATTATCATCAATATCATTCTTCTCATCATCAATAGAATTTTTTTCAATTTTTTTATTTTAAGTCAAAAAATTTTTAATGTAATTTTTCAAAAAATTTACCTATTTTTACATAATTTTTCAGAATTTATTTCATTATTTTCCATAATTTTTTCCTTTTTATATAATTTTAAAAAAATTTACCTATTTTTCACATGATTTTTTCGAAAGTTGTTTTCTTTTTTTTCATTATTTTTCAGAATGGCAATTTTGTCATTAAGATGACCAATTTTAGGGGTTGTTTGTATTTACTTAATGTCGAAAGTCATCAAATTTTCGCATTAAATTGGTTTGTTTTTTAAAATTTTCACGACTTATCAATAAATTTTTTAAAAAGTACTAAATAGAAAAAAGTTTAAAATATTTAGCTTTTTCTATCTCGTAAAACTCATTTTCTACAAAATAAGAAAATCACCATTGTCCAACATGATAGATATTAGAATACTCACTACTAGGGAAAGAATCTTAGAAATTGAACTTTATACTTGATTCGACTTGTAATTCGCTTATTTTTTCAATTCCTCAAACTCGTTTTATTTAAAATAAACTAGATAGGATGGGAAAATTCCTAAACCCGCCCCATTTACATTTAATTTTTGTTTTTTTTTTTTTTTTGCTTTTTTGTTTTTTTTTATTTTTTTATTATATTAAAATTAATATATTTCATAAAAATAAAATATTGAAGTGGCAAATTATTTATTAAAAACATTTGTATTATTATTATTATATTAAAGGCAAAATAAAAAATAATAAAAAATATTTTTAAAATATAATCGTAAGGGTGCATGAATAACAATACATGAACTCCACCTCGAACCCGTCTCGAGAAAATAAACTCAAACCCGCTTAAAAACCCAACTACAAGTTAAACGAAAACCCGTCCCATTACAGTTGTGGCAGATCTGAACCCAAAATAATTCATCTCATTGTCATCCCTATACACTACTCAATATTATAAAACAAACAACTTAATGCTTAATGCTATTAAGCACTGTTAAACATTAAGTAAAAAAAACAAACACCACCTTAGGGCGTGTTTGTTTTTTTAGCTGAATGTTGAAAGCAAATTGCTTTCAAAGATTCAAATTCCATTCAGGTTTTTATTTTCCCTCACTTATCACTGAATTTTTTGAAAAAATAGCTGAAACAAAAAAGCCAGAAATTTTGGCTTTTTCCATTCATAAAAAGCTCTCTCCCACCACGATCGAAACCCTCTTCTTCACGTCTCCGCTCATCCCCTTCTAGATCGAAAACCTCTTCTCCTTTCCCAATCAAAAACCTCTTCTCCCTCTTCTCCACTCCATTTGCTTGACTGAAACACAATGGAGCTACCCGACTCGCCGCCATCCCTCTCGCTCACTTCTGCCCTCGGGGTTCCACTAGCCAATTTCAAATATCTGATTTCAAGGTAAATTTCTTATCCATTTTTTCTCTTTATCTCTAGGTTTCTAGAAGCTTAGATTTCTTGATTTCTTGTTCATTGGTTGTTTGGTTATTTGTTCATTTGATTGTTGAATGTTAAAAACTTCAAAGGAAAGTATAAGAAAATTTCAGGTTTTATTTTTTTTTTCTTATTAGGTAAAGCTCTCAGACTCACAATGCTTTGTTAAAATGCTCAAGAGATGTGGAGAGTGTGTTTTTTTTTTTTTGCTGAAACTTGCTGGGTTATGGTTATTTGATTTTGTGTTAGAGTGAAAGAATTTGATTTGTCAAGTTATTTGTTTGTTAAATTAGGTACATGAATTTTCTTATGAAACCAGCTATCCTATTACTTCCCTAAGATGGGCTTGTTTCAATTCTAGTATAGATCTATCAAAGAAGACTCCAATTATGCTTGAATGAGCCGGTAAAGCAAGAGGGAATGAAACCAAAGATTTAGAACAGAGAGCCATGGAAATGAGCAATCGACTTTACCTCCGTTTTCATATGAGGCTTGAGCCCTCCTAATTCTCCTAATCCCTACCCTCTCTTTTCTTTCTTCTTCTTCTCTTTCTCACAGGTTCCCTTTCAATGTGGATTAACTCGTTTCGTGGGTTCATAAGAAGTTTCAATAATAAACCACATCAATAACATTGCCATTTCAGAAGATATATTTATACACAAAAGTTGTGCTAGCAGTAGACTGGCTCTCAACGTTTAGGCTTTTTTGCTTTCGTGATTTCGTTCTATGGAGAAGGTCAGGAGGCTTATTTCATGGTTCTTTCGTTTTCGCAAATGTTGGGCCGGTTTCCCATTCCCTCTGCTACTAATAAGATGGGTCATCTCTGATATTATGCCCGAATTCTATCCCCACATGCAGACTGGGTCCATGAACTAAATTCTAATGGCCTTAATCTAGCAAATAGCATTATAACCATTACATTTCCATTGTTGAATGAATACAAATGGGGGTGATATGATTGTTGAATTAACATTATAAACTATTGTCGCTTCATTATTAATTTCTTTCGGAACATTTGAATTAATCAAATTAACTAAATTCCAATTTTCTCCATCCGAATTGACTAAAATCATCTCGTCTTTCTTATTTTTTTAGCATCTGGAATCAAGCTCACTCATCCTTATAGGTGAATTGTATCAGTTATTGGATTTCTAACAACTAGATTCTATTTCTACCTCATCTCATCCTCAATTTGTGCAACCATATGCCTTTTATCTTGATATCACATTTCAGAAACACTCCACATTCCCCTGCCCTTGTTTCATACTCCCAACGTTCTTGCTTCTCAATAAAGACTAGTCTTGTAATTGTTCCGTAAATTTCATAAGTTAAAAACCTCTAAAATAACTAACACCTCCTGCAACCTCGACCTGTGATGTCAAAGTGTACTCTCCATCCTAGTGAACAATAATAAGTAGACATTCTTTTTATGTAAGAATAATAAATGCTACTGGCTAACCTCGGGATGGCTGTCATGTCAAAAACAAGCAATCATCAATTTCGGACCGACTCCGTGTTACTTAAGAGTGATTGTGGTTCATAATAAAAAAAGGAGCTATCTATGAAATCCAAGAACGCTTTTAAGCTGGTGCCTTTTTTTTGTGGATGATGTAAAGATGCGGGCATTGTAAACCATTAGGATATATATCATGCATATTGCAGCAATAATCTAAGTTATCCAACAAGCTCGTGAACTTTAAAAACCAAAGAAAGGACAGCGACTAAAACTAGTATTTCCTTTGGAAGTAAGTTCTACAAAAGGAGACTAATTAGGGGAGTCGAAGAATTCTCGTGATCTCGACCGTTTAATGAACATTAGAACTACTGTTACTCATTGCCACTTTCAAAAGGAACATCCGACTAATCAAATGAATCCAAATTCTAATTTTCCAATGAACACAATTAGGGTGATATGATTGCTGAATGAACATTATAACCATTGCCGCTTCATTATTACTTTCTTCGAACATCTCGACTAATCACCGTTGCATTTGATCTCAGAATTTAATTATGGAAATCCAGAGATCATCATCAACTCCAAACAGACTTCCAATGGCAACTCCAAACCTTTATGTCTATATATATATATACATGGGTGCATGTATTAATCACAGGAACTAGAATCCCCTTAATTCATTAATCGACTGCATATTTATTTGGAATTATTTTCATTATGTAGAAGAATACCATCTTTTCCCCTTTTCGTACTCAGTATGATAACCAAACAATCCTTGAATAATCATTGATTTGTGTTGGTTTTATATAAGATAAGTCAAAATGTTGAAACTAGGTATGTGGCAAATTTGAATCAATTTACCTAAAGAAAGCACTTTATTGATTCGTCTTCAAGAAATAAATAAAGGCTTTAGATAGGTGGAAGTTTAAAGTCTAGTGCTTGGTCTCGAATTGGTGAAGAATTGGAGAAGCATTGGAAAACGCTACACATCAAAACAACTTAAGAATGGGTGGGATTACATGAAAAGACAATATCTCATTTGGAGTATAATGTTGGAATGTGACTGACATATATAACTCGCAACCAAAACTTTTGACAAGTAAGACGAGAAATGGGTCGACATTTGCGTGTAGTTTTCTTATAAAGTTAAGTGAATCTTTAAAATAAATGTCTTATATATACATGCATGACTAATTTGTTTTTTTTATCTTGTTGAATAGAAATATCCAGAAGCTAAACAATTTCATTGTAGATCGTTACCAAATATGGAGGAATTAGAGATATTGTTTGGAGGAGTATTAGCTACTGGATCTAAAAATTGGAGTTCTGGAGGAGTGATAGCTTCTGGGCTTGAGGAATCATCAACACACTCTAATCTATGCCTAGTGAAACTCCAATTAGTTTAGAGGAAGATGAGAATTTGCTAAGAAGTACAATGTTTTAAGAAAAAAACACAAGGGAAAGTAAACTCAAGAAGAAATGAGCAAATAATAAATGAATTAGAGAATTTTGAAGGACCCTCGGTGAAAGAATGTATGAAGATTTTGAAGAAACTCACAACTTATGAGGATCCATTGTATTATCTTGCAATTATCCATTTTGCAAGAAGAAAGAGTATAGAGTGGTGTGGGTGGAAATGGAAAGTGACCAAGAGAGAATGGGATGGCTTCAAAGCTTGAAAAATGACTTTTAAATATACTTTTTGGATTTGTAGAATATATATACTATATTTTGTATGGATGATTGTAATATGGTACTTGATTGACTTATTTTGATACTTTCGCATTTTAATATTTCTAATCGTAAGACTTGTTTTCTACATTTTTGGGCAATATTAGTTTATATATTTGAATTGGTGTGGGGATGTGATGACACCATAATGCAAGGATATTATTCCTTATACATTGTTATAACAATTTTATGATTTTATTTCACAAAGATTATGGTTTTTTTTTAAATATGTTCAGATGGAGAATCCTTCATCAATTAGATAGTTCAAGTTCATCATCAAGTAAAGATGAAGATATAAAGTCAAAAGTGACAAGAGTTTTAAAAAAGACGGGGTTAGTTATTGCTCCAAGCATAAGAGACTCATCCATTGATAAAGAACGAGTTTCTACATCATCATTTACAGGTTCACTTTTCATTCAAAAAGTTTTAGATGGCTCATCTAGTTTATGTTATGAACTAATGTGAATGGAAAAGCATGGATTTATTTCTCTATGTCGCATGTTTAGAGAAAAAAGATGGCTTGTTGACAGCAAACATTTGAGTGTTTAAGAGAAAATGGTCATATTCTTAATGACTATAACCCATAATCTTCGAAACCGATTATTAAAGAATAGATTTCAACACTGTGCCAAACAATTCATAAATACTTCCGAGGTTTCCAGTGGCCATGGTGAGCTTCTCAAGGAGATGATTACCCTCCATCATTCAATGATAATTCAAACAGATTCTAATCGGCTGTTAAGACAAATTTTTAAGGTATAATACCTTTATGAGTAATTATTTCCATCATATATTTTTATTATTCTTATATAAAAATAAACATCTATATTTTTAAAAATTATTTTTGCAGGTGTCACAGGCAATTGATGGAACCTGTTATCCATGCATGCATTCCTATTGAACAACAAGTATCATATCGAGGTTGTGGGAGAGGAGAATGTTTTCAAAATGTTATGGCAATTTGTGATTTTGATATGAACTTTAAGTATGTAGTTGTTGGATGGAAAGGAATAGCTCATGATTCAAGAGTCTCGATGGAAACTATTTGTAACTCCATGTCATCTTTCCATGCCCCGCCTCCTCGTAAATATTCTTGCTTTATTTTATTTATTGTTATTTTTATTTAATAACATGATAATATACTAAATTCTCTTTTTTAGAAAAATATTATTTATTAGATGAAGTATATACACACATTAGAGGTTTTATGACACCATATCATAATGTAAGTTATAGGTTGAGTGATTTTTGTAGTTGTGGTAAAGCTATAGGAAGAGATGAGATATTCAACTTATGTCATGCAAGATTAAGAAATGTCATTGAATGTGCTTTTGGTGTTGTTAAGGCACATTTTCCATTACTGAAGAAAATGACACCTTATTCATTTGCTACTCAAACCAAAAATAGCTCGCGACATATTTCCATTCACAATTTTCGACAAGTCTCGGGCTTGCTAATATATCAAGCTTTCGATATGACACTGAAGAGGAATTGGAGAGTGATAGTGACAATCGAAATCAAGGCTCAACTACAAATAACTTTTTTATAGCTACAGATCAAGAGTTCATGCTACAATTTCGAGACCATATTGCAAATGAACTCTTTCAAGTATTCAATTAGCTTGTCATTTTAACTTTTATCATTGTATAAAATGAGATATCAAATACTAGCATCAAATGTTTGTCGTTTTAGCTTTTATCATGGTGTGAAATGTGATGTTAAATATTAGTATCAAATATGATGTCTTTAGATATTTGAAAATTTGTGCTTAAATTTTCATGTTTTTCTTTAGATATTTATGAATATGCATTTGAATTATTATATTTTTAATTTAATTAAGGTTTGTGATTTTAGCTTTTATCTTGGTATGGTTAAATATTGACATCAAATGTGATGTCTTTAGATATTTGAAAATATGTAATTAAATTTTTTATATATTAACATAGATGTTAATTAGATATAAAAACAAACAACTTAATCCTTAATAGAGATAAAATGTTAAAAAAACAAATGACTTAATACTTAATACTATTAAGTATTATTCAGCATTAAACTCAAAAAAAGTTATATTCAGCATTAGGTGAAAAAAAACAAACGCCACCTTAGTCTCTGTCCAAGCTTTTATAAGCTTCCATAAAGCTTATTGAAATAAGGTAAAAATGGCTTATAAAAGGATCATAAACTATTTTTATAAGCTCTTCCAAACATCTACAATTTTTATCAAAAGTACTTATGTGAAAAGATAAGCTCAAATAAGCTGCATATAAGCTCTCGCAAATGCACTCTTAATGGAGACAGACAAAGGGGGGAGAGGAATGGAAAAAAAATTGTAGATGAAAAAAAAAAACGGAACACCATCAGCAATGAAAAAAAAAAAAAACAATGCCATATTTAGGTTAGTTTAAAAACAATTACTAAAATAAGTCGGAAATGAAAATAATGTCTGAACTAGTACGTCCTAACTACGTCGGCATACACATTAGCAATGTCACAGTCACTGACTAAGGCATTGTAATATTTTTAAGTTAATGCCGCAGTCAATGACTATGACATTGAACTTTAAAAAAATTACAATGTCGTAGTTACTAACTACAACATTAAAATTTAAAAAATTACAATGCCGCAATCAGACCGCGACATTGGTATTTTGCTAAAAAAATGACAATTTGAAATTACATATAATGCCTAAATTACAACCTAATACACCTATCCAAAAATACAACTAATTCATTACACATACATTACAAACATTTCATCCAAATTAACCAACTTGCATCCAAATTATAACCAATTACACCTATCTAAAATACAACCAAGTGACACATGCATTATAACCATTTTATCCAAATCAACCCAATTGCATCAAAATCACAACCAATACGCAAAATTGATCATTTCATATATAAACCAAATCATATAAATATATACATAACGTAATACATATAAAAATATCTATAAATATAAATAGACATCAATGACTCTCACGTGATAGAGGTTTTGTCTTTCTCTTAAGACGTCTAGAATACACAACTAGATGATTTGTGGGGGCATGTGCAATCCTCAAATGGATCTAATTGAGCTGATAGAGGTGAGGGAGTTGATGGCAAAACGACTCGTCGTGCACGTGGAGCGCGAGGTCACCTAGGCGGGCATGCACCTAAGTTTTGAATAAGGTCAATCATGGTCTCATCAATGTGAGGCAATATTGCAAGTCCCTGTGCACGCTTCATTCGGTTCAGTTTTTAATATAAAATTGTAACCGAACCGATTATAATCGGTTTTAATAAATTAAAACTGAAACCAATAATTAGAAATATACACCGATAAATTCCGCTCAATTCCTGATTATAAATAATAAACCGATTAAAATAAATTAATTCGCTTGCATTCTGCCTCTATTTAAAAAAAAAAATCGAATAAAAAATAAAATTTGTAATCTACTATATTTAAAATTTTATTATTAAAAATATAAAAATATATCTAATATTATCCAAAAATATGTTAATAAACATTAAAAAAATAAAAATATTGAAAATAATAACAATAAATTATAGATTTATCAAAATAAATATGAAAACCGGATAAAAACTAAAATTAACTAAAATCATTTATGAAATTATTGTTTGAACAATAATAGAACACTGACAGTAAATTTTAGGAGAGTAGATAAATTGAACACAAAGATTAAACTTTATCTAATATACTACATCATTAGAATAATATAAATATATATACACATATCTATATATATATATATACGATTTGGTAGATAGAGTCTAGTAAACTCCGTAATGTCCTAAAGAGACAATATTTCACCTCTTCTTGTACACTAAGACTCAAGTGTGTGATTACTCTCCCAGATGAAAACTATCTATTGTTGAAGTATATGCACAAGAAACTTCAACTCAAGCAAACTCTTTCACAGATTTCCTCTCTATAAAATGTATGTACGAGTTGTTAAAATGCAAAGAAGAACAAAAAAAAAAACATAAGTATATTCTGTCAGAATCCTGTGTTGTATTTATACATCAGAATGCAACCTTTCTGAAAGTTTGCAACCTTTCAAACAGATGCATTGTTTCAAAACGTTTTTTTTTGCATTTTCCTCAAGACCAAAAAAAATTTGTAGGTTATTACTTCAAAGCCCACTCGCCTATCGCCCCAAGGCCCAAGGCCCATCTTTGATTTATATATATATATATATATATATATATATATATATATATATATATATATATATATATTGCAGGCCCACCAAGGGAGCCTATGAGAAGAGACCCACCCATCAGTGGGCCTCCAATTCTCTCATCACTAAATTAGTGAGGCTTCTATATAAATTACCCAAAACCTCCCACAATCGATGTGGACTTGAGGTTTTGTTTAAAAAAACTTGAATAATAATTTCACATTTTTTTAAACAAAAGAAATGTGATTTATAATTAGAATAAATCTATGTAATGCACAGAGAGTGAAGCGTAATCGTTGTGCTTTAGGAAAAGTGTCTTGTAGACTTGAACTTACCTTATGTTACACATCGGATCTACTTGTGACACAAAGGATATAAAGATCTTGGAACTGCTCACCTTCTTGTAGTAAACCTGGAGCAACATGTATCACACAACATAACTTAAAAGTACTTTAGGTTTATACGTTTATGTTCATTTTGGTCCCAACATAGTCCCATATTCATGATAGCTCTAGAGAATTTTAGCCACTAATCTTCATAAATGCGACCCCACATTACTATTTCATATAGGTGACAAGACAAAGCTTTCGCTCAAGCCTCACTTTACATGTGCTATATCAAGGTCGGGCTAAATGCTACATAACCTATACATCAACGTAAAACACATTAAACACCTTAGGAATGAGAGTATGTGTTTTACTACTGAAAGTTTTAATAAACTAGTTTTCCTATTGAACCTAGATCCAACTAGGTTAGGTTTCGCCTAGTATCACTCATTCAAGGGCTTTAATCCCATTCCCTCGATGTAAAACTTCTGACTCTGCTCTCTAGGTAGGCCTTTTGTCAAAGGATCAGCTAAACTTGCCTTTGACTTTATATATTGTATCGAGACAATTTTACCAGAAAGCAATCGTTTTTAATAGTATTGTGTCTACGCCTTATGTGTCTTGACTTTCCATTGTATGTTACTTTTGGCTCTAGCTGCTATGCTATCACAATGCATATAGTCATATGTGCTTATGCCATATTGAATGTCTTCTAAAAATTTTAACCACTGCTTCCTCGCAGCTTTATCGAAAAGGCAAATTCAGACTGAGAAGTTGTCATATACACGCTTTGTTGAAGACTTCCAAGAAATGGCAGCACCTCCCAAGGTAAATACATATCCACCGGTCGACGGTTTCTCAGACATCTTAAATCCAATTAAGATCACTATAGTTTCAAGCACGCATATTTTGTATATCGTAATCCATATGTTATGGTATACTTGAGATACCTTAACACTTGAACCAAAGCTTCCCAATGGTCTTTTCCAGGATTACTTGTATATCTACTAAGCCTCGCACGCAATAAGTAATATCTGGCCTAGGTATCTATTAGGTACATCAAGCTACCTAGCGACTCTGGTGAATATTGTAATCAGGGGAGACTGTCCGCATTCTTCAATTTGCAATTTGCATCAAAGTGGGTGTTAATGTTAACCTTGCAATTTGATTGATCATATTTATTTAAAAACTTTTTCCACATAATGGGATTGTGTAAGTATGTATCCTTCATTATTTCTTTATTTGAATTCTAAAATTACATCAACTAGGACTTGTGTCTTTCTATATCAAATATGGAGCTTATAACTTTGTGGACATTATTACATCCTTACTAGTTCCCATTATAAGCATATCGTCAACATAAAGACGGACAAATACACATGAATTCGTATGTCTTTATGTATACACATTTGTCACACTCATCGATGAAGGACAATATTTGTGTGATCAAATTTCATGCCAATCGCTTTAGCTTCGCTTAAGTCCATATAAGGACTTGATCAACTTGCACACCTTATTTTCTTGACCTTGAACCACAAATCCTTCTCGGTTGTTCCATATATATCTCTTCACCCAGCCTTCCATAGAAAGCCGCTTTCACATCCATTTGATGTATTTCCATATTATTCAAGGAAGCTATCGCAATGAGCTCCCAGATGTTATTCTACACAGAATAGGTGTCAAAATAATCTAGCCTCTTTTATCTATATCCTTTGCTACCTACCTGGCCTTATATTTGCTCGATCGAAGCCATCACCAGTTTCTTTCTTTAAAATCCATTTACAACCTATCGGTTTACTTCCTGTGGTATACTGTCCAATTCCCACGTATGGCTTTCAGGCATGGATTCAACTTCACACAATAGCTTCCTTCCAAGACAATGCCCTGCGAAGTCATTGCTTTGTATTTGTGGTTCCATGGTCACGAAACTTATAAAAGTCCGACCAAAATTCTTTGATTTTTTAATTCTACTCTTCCTAGGTTCCGTATGTTGTTCCTCGAACCTTCGAGTAGATTATCACGAGTTCGCTATACATAGCGCCTCATCGTACTTTCCTTGTAAGGAAAACATCTTCAAAGAATTCAGCTGCCTATAGATTCTAAAATTGTATTTACATGTATGTCATGCACTTCGACGGCAAACTAGGAAACCTATATGCAAAGACTTGCATTCCAGAAACCACAACACACAATCAATTGTTTTAGACCAAGTTTTGTTCTTTGTGCAAAGGAATAAGTACTTTTGCTAAACAACCACATATTTTGATCATTTTATAAGATGGTAATCTTCCTTTCCATACTATAAGGAGATCATTTGAATTCTTAAAAGGAATTCTATTTAGAATAAAGTTATAAGAAGTAGTGCGACCACAAGTTATGTGGTAGCCCTGAACTATTCAACATAGAGCGATTACTCTTTAAGTCCTTATTTTTCCTCTCAAATTACACCATTTTGTTGGGGTGTATGGCTTGTTGTTGTTTGATGAACAATGCCATATTGAGCACAAAAGTCCGAGAATGCAATGGACTCATATTCACCAATTTATCTGATCTTATGACTTTGCTTTTCCAACTGATTCTCTACTTCAGCTTCTTTATATGTTCAAACTATTCAAAGCTTCATCTTTGCTATGAAGTAAATAAACATAATAATATTTACTGCAATCATCTATAAAGTTATGAAATAATTTTTCCCAATTTCACTTGAAGGTATAGCTTTAAAGTCACAAAGATCACTATGAATTAAACTAAGTAGTTCATTTTGACCTTTCTTGAACCGATTTAAAACTTGTCTAGTAAACTTAGATTCAGTGCATATTTTTACATTTATTATGTATGTTAACATCAAACTTTGGTAGTAGATTTAGATTAACCATTCTATAAATACCCCATTACACATGTCCTAACCTAGCATGCCATATAAAACAAAAAGTGTCAACAATATAAAATGTATGTTCTTATTATTATTCATAGTAATTCCAGAATAAAGACATTGAGTTTAAACAAGCCTTCAGTCAAGACCCTTTCCCAAGACATCCCAAATTTGGTAAGAATAAACCCGCGACTCAAATACAAGTTTAAACCCTTTCTTACTAAGTATAGGGCTGAAACGCGAATTTTCCTAATCTGGGAACATGTAACACATCGGTGAGAGTCACAACTTTTCAGTAAACTTTAGTAGCACATTGCCTTTTCCTTTAACATTTGAGGCGGGCCAATTTCCATATATAGAGGCTTTTCACCATCATCAGTATGCTTGTATTCTAGAAGCAGTTCTTTGTCACCATATGTGCTTTAGTTGCACCGAGTGTCAAATCCACCATCCCTTGACATTTGAAACCATATTGGTTTGATCCTATGACGACAAATTGTCATCGAACTCATGCACATGTGCTTGATTGAATGCAGTAACAATCTGATCTTTTGATTGGCGACACTCTTGTACCTTATGTCCGACCTTTCCTGAGCCAGCCCAACTGCCTTTAATTTTCTTAAAGTCACTGCCTTTTTGGTTTAAGCTTTGACATTTTCTTGCTGAATTTCACGGAATTTTACAGCTGTTGAAGGCTCGCTCTCTATGACGTGGCCCTTGCTCCATCGACCTTGTCTCCCTTCTGTGATCTTCTTACTTTCGAAGCGTTAGAATCGAATCCTCCATTGTCATCTCTCGACGCTTGTGTTTCAAGTAAACTTTGAAATCCCTGATGAAGGTGGCAATTTCTCTATAATGGAACCTATGAAGCGCTCACTTGATTGCAGCTCCCTGCGCATGCAATTCATGAATAAGAACTTGAGTTTCTTCAACTTGTTTCATCCACGGTTTAGTATCGACCATGTTGTACTTGAGAAATTTGCCAATTACAAACTTTTTGGCCAGAAGCATCTTGTTTTAGCAATTACTTCTCAAGCATTCCCAAACTTCAACTGCCGGTCTTATATGATGAGTAAATATCATATAAGTTGTTTCTAGGCGATTCAAAATATAGTTCCTGCAAGAAAAATTAAGTGCATCGAAGCTTCAATGGTCGCCCGACATCTCTTGTAGGAGGATCTGTGTGTATGGGAACATCTTCTCGGTGATGTTTGCCAAATTCATGGTTGTCAGTAGAGCAGCGTTTTTGTTCTTATCTCTTGAAGTGGTTAATTGAGCTTACCAGGGCTTCCTCATCGGAAGGGTTCTTTGAGACACTCAAGTGTTAGTGTTATTCACAGTGTTCTCCGGCTTGTGAGCGAGCCCTGGTGTAGGATTTGCTTGTGAACTCCGACATCTTTGTAATACATAAAATATTGTCTTTAGATTGTTTGAACAATAATAGAACACTGACAGTAAATTTTAGGAGAGAAGATAAATTGAACACAGATTTAAACTCTTTATTCAATATACTACATCATTAGAATAACATAAATATATATAAACATATATATATATATATATATATATATATATATATATATATATATATATATATATATATATATATATATTGAAAAGCGAGTGATAGAGTCTTGCAAAGCTGCAATGTCCCACAAGAACAATATTTCACCTCTTCTCTTGTACACGAAGACTGCAGGTGATTGCCTCCGGGATGAAATATATTGTTGAAGTATTTGCACGAAAACTGACTCAAGCAAACTCTTTCCTGATTTCCTCTCTATAAAATGTATGTACTAGTTGTTAAAATGCAAGGAAAACAAAACAGTATATTAATCGAATCGCGTAATGTGTTTATCATTAGAATCTGCAGCGCTACGAGAAAGTTTGCAACGCTCCAAGCAGTCGTTGTTTGAAAGCGTTTTGCATTTTCCTCAAGTTCAAAAATTGTAGGTTTTATTTGAAGCCCACGGCCCATCGGCCCAAGGCCCATCTTTTGATTTATATATATATATATTATATATATATATATATATATATATTAGGTAGGCCCGCAAGGGGAGCCCGAGGAGAAGAGACCCACCATCGATAGTGGGCCTCGATTCTCATCACTAATTCATGAGGGAGCACTGGCTGCCATAAATTCTGTGTAGCCTCCACAACCCGATGTAGGACTTGAGGTTTTTGTTTTAAAAAAAAAATCTAACAATTATGCCATTGAATAATTATCTATAAAACATTTTACTTAAAAAAAAAAGCCTAATAAAACCATTTTAGAATAATTATCCATAAAACTAAAATTAAAATTAAATTATTCATATAAATAAATTTTATTTCTTCAAGAAATAATTTTAATTAATTTTATTCTTCAAAGAAATAATTTCGTAGAAAATAAAAAACAAAAATAAAAATAAATATATATATTGAAGAAAATTACCTTTGAAGATTTATCCAAATCTTGATATGCCATTATCATGAAACCAACAAAGACAAAATTTTAAGAGTTTTTCAAAACTTTAAAATATCATAAATGTAAAACCCCAACCTGATTGAATGTTATAATAATAGTTTTGAGCCCGATTAGAGGTCAATTATAGAAAGCAGAGGTAGATTAGAATTTAGGCATCAGGGCGTCATTTGGGCATAAAGTGAAATTTTTCGAAAATTTTGCAGATGCCCTAAGGAATGGGCGATTTTTTCTTATTATATCCGGATGAAGGGGTTTGCGAAGAGATTTTTAAGAAATTTCGGTTATGACTTTGAAGCGATATTTATAAAAATTGGAGATTTAAGTGAATAATGATTTTCGAATTTGAAATTAGACCCTACGTGATTTTTTTCGAAATTAGGTGAATACGAAAATGTTCGAAAATAATCATAGAGTCTAACGAGCTAAAGCGGAGTGAAAGCGGTGTAGTTTGGATAGTTTTCGAGCGTCCGACGTGGTCGAATAATAATACGCTATTATCGGGATTTCAGTTTTGATGATTTTAAATCCGATTTCGGTGATTTGAGCACAGAATCAATGTGAAGGATTTAATTAGAATATTTCATGGTCAATTTGAAGTTTAGGCGACCATAGAATCATTTTTGACATTTAATCGGTATAAAGCGTATAAGGTGAAGCGAGATAAAATCTGCATAAAGGAGATATTTTCTTGTGAGAAGCCCACGTCAACGCTTTTCTTAATGGCTAAGTTATGATTAAAAATAATCACGTTAATGGATTTGTGATTAATTAGAATGGACCAATGACAAGGTGACATGTGTAAGTCACTTGTCACCAACCAATGAAATTCTTTGGGCTCAAGTGCAATTTAGCCAAAAATTGTGTGGAGTCGAAAATATAAATTGAGAAAATGAAAGTTTGCTTTCAGAGGAGAGCTGGAGTCGTATGAGAGAAAGAGGGAAGAAAAGAGAGAGAAAAGAGAGGAAAGAAAAGAGGAAGGAGAGAAACGTTTAGAGTGGGGTGGAGCGAGGGAGATGTGATTTTTCTGCTTGCCCATTTGCTAGTGATCTACAGTGGAATCAAGAGAGAGATAGAGAAAACCAAGAACAAGTAAGTTTTTAATGGTGGGAAAGTTGGATTTTTATGTTTTAAATGCAATGTCTTGATTTTCTTGTATGGATGTTAAATTGGGATTATTTAAGGTTGAATCATGATGATTTTGATAGAAATTGAAAGAAATGGATTAGGTTAGGGTTGAAAAATCATGTAGTGAATGGTTAGGGTTTGATGTTGAATTTTGTATGATATGTTGGGGAAATTGGATTTAGGGATTTATAGAGTGAGGTATTATGGAATAGTTGTAAAGGAGAATGTTGGGTAAAGTAAAGGGAATGCTGTCAAAATTTCTGTAAAACCCCTGTTTTTGTTTGGCTATAGATTAAGAAGTTAGAATCATCAAATGAATTAGTTTAAATTGGTAAAGAACCTAGAATAGGGATACAAATGTATAGAAGGGACCAAGATCAAATTATGCTCTAAAATACCCCCAAATACGGACTGAAAGGTGAGCTCACGTGTGGCTCACTGATTTTGCTCTGTTTGGGTATGGTTGTGAATGTTTTGGCCATAAGTGGAGTTTCACTCATCCAAATTGAGCAATTCAAAATTATGGGTAAAATAGACTTCTAGGGAAAAAGTTATCTCAGGTCTAGTGCATCTGAGTTATGTAACTAAAAGTGCCCAGAAAATTTGTCAAAGTGGAGCCTATGTGCAGATTATGTTCTTGCAAATTGAGTCATCTAGATGTAAAATACAATAACTTGAGTTTTGGTGATCCAAATTGGTTGATTCAATTTGGAGAAGAAACCTTATAACCATATAAATGGGTGAAGAAACCATTTCCAATTTATGGAGTTAAGATCCCATAAATCAAGGATAACAGTAGGTGATTCAATGAGTTAACCAAGTTGGCATCAAAACATGTTATAACTTGTGTTATAGTTGAGGCTTAGAGAAAATTTTAAATTGAAATTTAAAGAGAGATGTCATTGGATATATAAAGGACTGATCTGGAGAGTTTCATAACATTTTGAAGACCGTTTGAGATAATTTTTAGTCATAAAGTCTATAAGTATTGTTGGAAAAAAGGTTGGCCAAAATGAGTGGGTTTTTAGTGCTTAAGGAGTAATTTGTTCATTTGGCTTTAAATGATGCCATATGGTGATTAAAATGGAAGTTATGATTAATGTGTGAAAAGTTTGTCAGTTTCCTTGAAAAAGGTGAAAGGAACGTGAATGGGAAAGCAGAGTGTGGGGAAATGACGGGATTGAGTGAGTAAAGCGTGAGTGTAAGTAATAATGAAAGTGGGGTTTAAAGGTGAATGGTTTTTAATGTGGCCCCGAAAAGTTTAATGGAAATGTTTATATAAATGTTAAGGCATATGGAAGTTTATGTTAAGGCATATGGAAATGTTTTTATTTTGCCTAAATATATGGTTATATTAAATCATATATGTATGTATATGTTAAGGCATTATGGAAGTGTAAAAATGTAAAGAATGCATATATATTTGCATATATATATAGTTTTCATGGTGAAGTAAAGGATTTAAATGGATTTATAAATGTATTTTGATAAATGTTTCTTGATTGTTACCCCTAACCCCATATAGTATTATGGCGATATCGGGTGAGGTACCTTAAACGTGTAAGGATTTAGGGTAAAGTTATATAGGTTTACTAAGCGGGGAGGGAAATAGGTGTTTAAGTAATATCCTTTGCAGTGATGAGGTGCTATATTTGGAACCCTATGCAAAGTGTGAGTTTCTCCATAACATAGTGGTTCTTAATTTGGAATGTATTTATCCCTCACCCGTCGGTACCAGGCTTGTTCGGTGTGTTTATCCCCCAGTTCCATCGAAAGAAAGAAAGAAAGAAAGAGAGTTTAAAGGCATAAATGGATTTTAATTGTATAAGTATGTATTATTTTTGATATATCTGCGAAAATGTTATCTTAATGAAAATGTCGCTCAACGGGCTCCTTTAGCTCATTCTTTTCCATATGTTTCAAAACATTTTCGGGACTAGAAGACAGTCTTGTAGATAGAGTACTTTCTCTGCACGAGTGAGTCGAGCCATCGCGGAGACGACATGTGAAGCTTGCATTGTATAAAATAGTTTGCATATTTCATATGTCAAATACTTTGTCATAACATATATGTATATATGGATATATTTTGAAAAGGAACTACTTGGCAGATTCGGCTTAGAATTTGGCTGACGATCTTTTATAAGCTGTGCATGGAATTGAAGAAGTTTTTGAATGTTTTGATGATTGAAATGAATAAATGTATATGGTATATATTGAGTTGATTGAGTTGTGGTGTAAGACCCCGAGAAATTCCAATTTCTGGAAAAATGGCAAAATCGTAAATTTGGTTACAAAATTGTAATTTCGGTTAAAAATCCTAAATTCTTTGGTCTCCCGGATGATGAGCAGTTACACTTAGTTGGAATCGTCTCGCGAAATCTAGCTAGCACATAAAATTTCGTGGAATTCTGAGACAGTCGGAGTTGGCATGTTTTTCGAGGCATAGTGGTTCGGGTGCCGTGAAACAATTTTCGATGCGACGAAAGTTACATAGCTCATGTGCCATAAGTGGGTATGAGTGAAATGATGAAAATGGACAAATAGAGATAGTGCGGATATCAAAGGGAAATGAAGGACGTAATGGTCATTACTATGGGATTTGTTTTCAAATTCGCCAAAAAGACTAAATAAGGAATAAGACTCATCTTCTCAAATTCAAAAGGGGAGAAAACGTGAAAAGCAAGGGGAAAGAACCAGTAGCCGATTAGTTTGGTTTTTAGAGAGAGAATGACCGCCTTCTCTCTAGAATCGTGGAAGATCCGACCGTCGACAGTCTTCGGGACAAGAAAGAAGCGCTCACGCGGAGGGACTTGGCATTAGTCTGGACTGGAGTTTACTCAAACTCGACGGGTAGGGTTTCTCCCTACTTGGGTTTACTATTTAAGGTATGTTGCAGTGCTTGAGTTGTTTGAGGCCTTGAGCAGCCGTTTGATCGATCCAAAGCTTGGGACCTAATTGTCTGTAATTTTGAAACCCAAATCATGCGGTCAAGTGGTGACGCGGTACAGTTTGGGTTGTTGGATTCAATACATTTATGTGTTAATGGTGCTTTGATGTGTATGAGTGAGATCGTGAGAAATGCGAAAGTTCACAAAGTGAGCCCAGATAAAAATTGTGTCTTGATGGAGCAGTAACCTAGGTTTTTCTTGTTTTAGAAACGATGATCGCAAAATAATTTTGTGAAAATATGTGTTTGGTCGAGTGATTCAAGTGGAATTGCTCGTGTTTGATAATTAGCCCAAGTGAGCTAATTTTCGGTGTATTGAATTGTGTGATTTAAATTATGCGAATATATGCATGGTGATATACTTGCATGTGTTATATGAGTTATCGAAATGGCATCATAATGCATTTCCTTATACCTTTGGGGTAGCCTAGGAAATTGGGTGAGTGCATGACATGGAAAAAATTAGAAGAAAAAGCGGCGTTTTGAAAGAAGGAATTTCACGGATCAATTTAGAATGGGGTTGGGAGACGGTCCCAGTAGATCTGTTGGGCTGGGGACCATATTTGACTTCCGAGGTTCTCGAAGCACATTCGCCTGAAGGATGGTCCCAGCTATTTTTACCGTCTTGGTGAGTATATGTTCGAAAGCAATAAGAATTGTTTGAAAGATCATTTTCATGCATGGCCAGGGGTGTGATCGAGTGAGGCTGGGGTATGAGTTGATCATGTAGACATTCAAGTAGGATCATGTATTTGCTTGAATGTATGTGGTTATTTAGACATTGCATATGCACTTAGGTGGAGAGTGGCCCCTTGGGGTGATTCCACTGCGAGCATTGGCTCGCCACATTCGAGGATATTATATTTCTGGTGCGGGGGAGCGACGAGTAGACGGCACGTCATGAAATTTGTTTAAGAAGAAAGCCCGAATTGTGACTTCAGTTTTGTGATTGTATACATGTATTAGATTCTCTAATTTTAATATACGTGTTGTATAAAGAGAATTGATTAACTCTTTTTGAAACTATTGGATATAGTTGTTTGTATCATGATGAGTATAGTTATTGGGCCCCAGTGGTCGTTTACTCATGTTGTGATTATATTGAATTTGCCCAGGACGGGTTTCATGCAAGTGTATGCATTTGGGTGGAAGCTCTCGTACAAAGGAGACTACGCCTGATTTTCTAGTGGCGTCGGGTAACTTGGGCATCCACTTGTGTATTCAGCGGGTTGACGGGTAGTCACGGACCCCGAGGTTTGGGCGTCTGACTTGAGTATCGAGGAGCTTGGGTATCACAGTGGAATGCACCTAGGGTTGGGTTTGGGTATCCATCACCACTAGGTGGTTTGATGTGGAGTATAGGTATATGGAAACCTAGAGATTGAGGATTTGGGCTTAGGCCATAGTCGAGTAAGAACATCACCACTAGGCGTGGTTCGATGTTGTGTTTAGGTATGAGATTACCTAGGAAATTACGGGACAAAACTAGGACATGGGCATGCATGTGTTTGATGTGTTTTGTGTGATTTGATGAATTATTGTATGATGGTGTGTATGCCATGTTGTATGTATGATGTGAATGTTTGTGTGCTTAGGCAAATAGCACATAGGTGTTGGAAAACAAATTTTGGAGTTTCGGTGTATGTTGCAAGGATAAAATAAAAAAAGAAAATAAATTTTTAGAATTTATTTGTTTATTGGATAATGAAAACAAATTCTAATAAATTTGAGGTTGAACACTAGGGTTAATGTTGTATAAAAAGAGGCTTTGAGGAAATTCTAGACCATTTCCGTAATTAAATGAAAAAATTCGGGAGTTTTACAAAGGTAAAACCGAAAAGAATTAAAGAAAATAAATTTCATAAATTCATTTGGGCATGAGGTGAAGGAAAAATTTCTGCTCTTACAAGATGTAAAATTGAAGAAAATTGAGTAAAATAAATTTTATAAATTTATTCGAGTATTATGGAAAAATGGATGTATATATTTTATATTTTCCAAAGGGTCGGAAATGTTAAAAAAAAATTATGATGAGAAGAAATATTTTTCTAAAAGTTTTACGAAAGGTGTAAAGTTAAAGAAAAATGAAGAAAATAAATAAATTTATTTTGGGTATACTGAAAAAAAAAATGTGTACACATATTTTAAGGCGTGTTTTTCCTAACTACTGAAATAAAATGAAAAAAAAAAGATGAAAAACGAAAAAAAATAAAAATAAGGTGCAAAAATTAAACTGTTTTTGGGCTATTGCCCAATTGTCTTGTGAAAAAAAAAATTGTATTGCAACCTTGCAATTGTATTTGGTAAAAAAAAGAGAAGGTCGGAAAAAAATTGTATTTGAATAGTATTGCAAGAGAATGGCAGTGAAGTTGGCTTGGTTTGTATACAAGAGGAGAATCAGACAGCAAGAGAATGCATGTGGCTGGAAAATCAGATTGCAATATGGTGGTGCAAGGCCAAAATTGTATTGCAATAAGGAGGTCAGGGTTGTCGAGCTATCGGTTATAACACAATTCCATTGTATTACAAGGGTGTGCAAAGGAATCGAGGAATCAGACGCAATACGGTGGGTTTAAAGGGTCGTTTTTTTTTCTTTTGCATTGTACGCTTGGTGTATCAGGCTAGGAAAGTGACTCAGTCGAGAATTGTATCATATCACAATTATTGTATCAGGACCAACAAGACGAACAAGAATGCGAATAAAGAACAAGGAACAAAGAATCGCGAACAGCTGGATAGGAATATTAACAATGAACAGTTATCGATGAACAGTAATCTATGAACATTAATTGATGAACAAAGGATTGCTGACCTGGCCAATCAGGAACAAGAATCTTCAAGAAAAATTTTTTTCTTTGAAAAATCAAATAAAATTAGACAAAATTTTCGAAAAATAAAATTTGCAAAAATAAAATTTTCGAAAATAAAATTTTGATGAAAACAATATTTAAATGCAAAATCATTGCTCAGACACTGTGAAATGCAAGGACAATGATATACGCCGATTATGTGTATGAAGTATTGCCTCGCACGGCGATGCCGGGTATCCCGAATCAAATCGAACGCGCTATCAACCGTGATGATGGCTGGGACGAGGACCCAGGACGTGAGGGCGCTCCACCGGTACCGCCGCACCATTAAAGGTTTGATCGCCGAACTTAATGAGGTCAGATGGTATTATTAAAAATGAATGCTATCGCACGTGCTGGTATAGCGTAGACAATGAGGTCCGAAACTCCGAGGTTTGCAGCCATCATCCTCCTAGGCATTCACAGGAGTGAGACCCGGCGGCTGCGCATCATTGGTTTTCGGCAGATCGAGAACATACCGGCGACATGGAGATCACCTTCGACACGCACTACAGATCAGTGTTAGTTGCATTCCAAATTGTGAGGGCGAGGTCCGGTACGGTGGAGATGGTTAGAATTTAGAGACTTAGAGGTTATGATACGGGCAAGAGTTTCGTGGAGTCGCTCATGGGCAAGTATTTTCCAGAGACTGCGAGGCATGCGAAGGCTCAGGAGTTCCTAGAGCTAAAGCAGGGGGCGACTAATGTGATGGACTACGTGGCTAGATTCACAGAGTTGCACTGATTCGTCGATGATTACGTAGCCACGTACATGGCCAAGGTGAGGAGATCTGAGAATGTAATAAGTCAGTCCGCTCTGTGGGAGATTGTAAGACTTCGTTTCACGGATAATGGACTCCATGGTCGGACTACCTCGACCATAGAGAGAGAAATCGAGGATGCACTTTGAGCACTTCTGATGTGAGTGTTTTAGCAAGAGGGAGGATCAACCTTCTTCTAGTTCTGTGAGCTATAGAAGACTTCGCTTCACACGAAGTTTCGTGACGTAATGTGATCGGGCATCTAGTCACCAGACGTAGGATATGTTACTTCTCAATACACTGGGCATAAGGAGGCGAGATCATTCCTAGAGGCGCAGGTCCATGGTGCGAGGTCGAAAGACACAGAGCAAATCGAACATGTAAGGTACGCTTCTACCAAGACTTGTCAATTGTGAGTAGCGTTTTTAAATTAGGATTTAATCATATTCATTAATCGTTGCATCTGCGGGTGATGGATTCGGGACTAAAGGTTAAGGCCTTTAGAGAAACCACGTATAGATGTTCTTCCCTGTGGTGTGTGGTGAGAGTCGACTCCGATAGCTCCGGGATTACGAAAGTGAGAGATCTCCGAGATTCTACTCATTGCGGACCCTGATCGTGTCACAAAGATGGCATTATTGCGCTCGCGGTGCACACAACATCGCCAGTAGGTCGGTGGGTGCACTCCAGACGGCCATTCACCACTCTTGCAGGAGCGGTCAGTGTATCTGGACTACGTCCCAATGAAGACTGGTAGTTTGAATCAGAAATGAAGAGTAATTAGAGTGTGTTAGCAAAGCAAGAAGTGGGGTCGTTAACTCTAAGGTGAGAAGCCCGGCGTTAGGTGAAGGAGACCCGCAGAGTATCCGAAAGGTCCTGCGGTGGGTGTAAGAGACCCGGATCCTAATTTATGTATGGTGTAAGAGACCCGGAGACGTCCCAAATTTCGGGAGGGTGTAAGAGACTCCTGAGTTATCCCGACTTCGTGTGGGTGTAAGAGACCCGTGGAGAAATCCGAAGTTCTGTGAGGGTGTAAGAGACCCGAGGAGCCATTCCGACCCCTCAGGTAGTGTAAGAGACCTGCAGCTATCCAAAATTTCTCAAGCACGCCAGCAGCACCCAGTGGAGATATCCAAATTGTGTGAATGTAAGAGGCTCATGTGTTTCGAAGAGCTTATGCTTGCCCGAGGAGATAAAAAGGACACTGTTAGGTTATCACGCGTACTTCAGCCGGGTGATGAGCCTGAGTGACTCGAGATGAAAACACACCTGCTACTATCACGTTAGACTTAGAGTCGAGTGGCTGTGAGCCAGAGGACTCGAGATTCGATACCCCTTGAAATCAGATTGCGTCATTGAGCCTGCAAGGGCTCCTGTGATATGGATGTAATTCATGACAGCGAACTAGGCTGGATCAGTCCATCGATTGAAACATGATGCAACCCTGGGAAGGTCGCTGTTTACACACCTAAGTGTCATGCAGAGGTTTCAAGGTTGCGCGGATTGTGATATGCGTGAGCAGCCGGGACACTACGAGCATACGTCCTGGTCATAAGGGGGAGTGACACTGTCTTTAAGGAATTCGCCTACAACAATAGTTATTAGGCGAGTATATGAATGGCCCGCATATGAGGCATCAGGCTGGAGGCAGCCATGTATCATCGCTATGATGGACCGAAAGGGAGAGAACATCACTGGTCCCGATTATTTAGAGACACCGAGAAGCGAATACGATAATGCCTTCTCACGCCGTAGTCGGTAAGAGCTTTATGCTAATGTGCGATCGCTTCTAATCCCTTTGAAGTTCAAGGTCGGGATCACGCCTTCGCCGTGATGCCCAAGCAGAGGAGCGGGTCGCTCTGGGTAAGCGAAGTTATCTGAGGTTCGCCGTAGCCTTCGAGATACTCCGAGAGGGTAGGCACCGCGCACGGCTGGCGCTATCGCCAGCATGTCAAGTGTCCACGAGGTACTTCACGCTCCATGCCCGGCGTATACCCGCCGTGATCCACTTACGCGCGGACGTGACGCATCGGCGCCAGACACCGACACCTCGAGGAGGGACCGGGCAGTATTTGATACCTATGATCGTTTTGCGACACAAGACCGCGAGGCTGGAGAGCTGGCATGGTGCATCTGTGGAGCCAAGAGCTCAACGTGGGAGCGAGGAGACAATGCGCCACCAATCCCTTCTCATAGTGGATGAAGGTACGTATTAGTCGCTTAATATTTAAATGACTAGTTTACATGCATGGTGTGAGTGCACTGCAGATACATGTGAGTGATTGTGATTGTCCAAAATTTCGGGAAGAAATTCCTTTTAAGGAGGGGAGAATGTAAGCACTAAATTCCAATTTAAAACAAGAAAATCGTAAATTTGGTTACAAAATTGTAATATCAGTTAAAAATCCAAAATTTATTATCTAGATCTCGGATGATGAAACGGATTGCACCATTGGAATCGTCTCGCGAAATCTAGCTAGCACGTAAAATTTCGTGTGGAATTCGAGACACTGAGTTGGCATCGCGATAAGATCACGGTCGTGCCGTGAAACGATTTTCGATGCAACGAAAGTCACATATAACACGTACTCATGTGTCATAAGTGGTATGAGTAGAGAAATGATGAAAATGGATGACCGAGATAGTGCCGAATGTCAAAACTGGGAAATGAAGGGACGTAATGGTCATTATGGGATTTGTTTAAGTCATAAAAAGACTAAATAAGGAATAGGACTCATCTTCTCAAATTCAAAAGGGGAGAAAACGTGAGTGCCAAGGAAAAAACCAAGAGCCGATTTGTTTGTTTTTAGAGAGAAGGACCACCTTCTCTAGAATCATGAAGATCCGACCTTCTAGCTGGCCTTCTGGACAAGAAGTAGAACTACTCTAATGTAAGGAGGCTTCACGTAAGACGGATGCCAGGAGTTTACTCAAACTCCGAGAGGTAGGAGTTTCTCCCTACTCGCTTTTTACACTTTATTTGCCAGTATTTTATGATGCTTGAGTTGTCGAGGCCTCAACTGGTTGTTGGATCTAGCCCCAAAACTCGGGACCGACCGTTGTAATTCTCAAACCCAATATGAGTACCGTGATCGAGCAATTCCGGGCCGGCTCGGGGCTGGGTTCGGATTGTGCATTTATGTGTTAATACGAGCTTTGATAGTATGAGGCCTAATCTACTGAAATACGAGTTCACAAAGTGAACCGAGCAATCAGAAGTCTCGATAGGAACAAAGAACTCAGTGGTTTTACTGCTTTCCGGGAAATGCTGATCACAAAATAATTCTTTGGTGGAAAATATGTGTTTGGTCGAGCGATTCAAGTGGAATTGTTTGTTTGATAATTAGCCCAAGTGAGCTAATTTTCTGGTATTGAATTTCCGTGATTTAAATTATACACGCACGATTTATATACTGCATGTGTTATGCATGAAGTATCGAAATTAAGATCATAATGCATTTCATACGTGACCGGGTACGAAATTAGGGGTGAGCGATGACATGGAAAAATTGAAAGAAAACGAAATATTTTTTAAAGGAATTTCACAAGATGAATTTCCTGAGAACGGGTCGAGACGGTCCAATCCTGATCATTTCATGGGGACCATGACTAAGCTTCTGCTGCCCTCCAACACATTCGCCTGAGGATAGTCCCATATTTTTACCGATACTTCGGTAGTATACAAACAATGTGCTAATTGTTTTGAAAAAGATGTTTTCACACATGGCTTAGGTAGTGCGAGGAGCCTATGAGGGCCTCTGGCATGAGTCGATCATGCAGACATTCGCTAGGATCATGTATTTGCTTTGAATGTGTGGTTATTTTTTTGGAGCATCAGATATGCACTTAGGTGGAGAGTAGCTCACTTAGGTGATTCCACTATCGAGCAATAACAACTCGTCGAGGATATTATATTTCCATGTGTACAAGTGAGCTTAAATGAAGAGACTAAGACGCTTATAGAGACTCATGCGAGTTAGTGTTTGACGTGGCTTTGGTTTTGGTGATTGTATACATGTATTAGAATTCCTCTTAATTTTAATATATGTGTCAGATAAAAGAGAATTGATTAACTCTTTTGAAACTATTGATATAGTCACAGACAAGGATGAGTATAGTTATTGGGCCCAAGTGGGTCGCTTTACTCATGTTGTGATTATATCGACCTGCTTGGGATGTGCTCATACGTGGTTGTATTCGGGGTAAAGCTCCCGTACAAAGGAGACTCGCTCGATTTTCAAGTGGCTGCGATAACCCGACATCCACTTGTATTCCATGCAAGGTCGACTCCGTAGTCAACTGACCTGCTCAGCATCACATGGATCTAGAAGTCCTAAAACGTAAGTTGAAAATCGAAGATTGTAAGTGCTTTAAATGCTTATGTGCATTTGTAATTGAAACCGAAATGTAGAGGGAAACTCCTCAACATTTTTCAAAATTCATGTTTGAAAAAAAAATTTTACCACTTCGCTCGCGATTATTTTCTAAAGATATGTAAATGATCAGAAGGGGTTCGCCCATGGATTTTATTTGATTGTTTCGGTAAAAGTTTCTATATCCATCGAGTGCCTGAGGTCCTCGGTTCATGAGGTTAATCCGATCGTGATCCTTTAATAAAAGTTTAAAAGATTATAATAAAAAAGTCAATACTAATTAAAATTTGAAAGTTTCAAAACTTGGAAAATATAATAAAATATAACATTTATTTCGGGACATATGTTGATTTTTTATTTTTTATTTTTTGAAATTGAAACCAACTGCATTTGTTCGATTTTAATTTTTTTTAAAATATTTATAAATATTTTTAAATCGGGTCGGTTCGGTTCGATTCGATTTAATCGAGTTTATGCACACCCCTAGTTACTGTGACTAGTGGAGGTCGTAAATGGTAACGCCTCAAGGTCGGAGATGTGGGTACATTTATGGGATGACATGTGAGTGGAAGTATCCGAGGTAGTGTTAAATACCGAAAGTGGTACAAGGAAAGTCTCTGGGGTGGTGTGGAATACTCAGGTGGTATGCAAGTGGTATGGAAGTCTCATCGCTGAAACGACCAAAGACGACCCACCACCTCCCCTCACTGTGCCGACCACCACCTCTCCCTCTCCCTCTCCCTCTCCTTCGACCTCGGATCGGTTGCATCCTAACTGTAGTGAATGACGTAGGAGGTTTGATTGATGGTACATGTGAAGTAGATGTCTCCTCATCTTGTGCAACTCTTGTAAACCCGCGGACTGTGGATATCGGGTGCCCCAATATTACACTCACGTGTCTCATCTACTAAAACCTATTCCTGTATAATTTTTCTAACAAATAACTCATTTCTTATAAAAATTCACAAGAGTTTGATATACAACTCTTATACACTTTTTACATGCCAAAATATATTAAAACTAGATAATTCTAATATATTTTACAAAATGATTCTCAAGGCCACAACCCCGCCTTCTTCGTACTCACCTACCGAAGGAGCTGCCTTTCGCAATTTGAAAAGGGGGATCTCACGACGGTGAGCAACGCCCGCATGAATTCTCCCACGAGGGCTACTCCCCACCTAAATGCATATGCAATGGCACATCACAACATCCACATTCCATACAATTTGCAATGCATACATGGAATGATTTATATCATGCATGAAATGTTTCCATGCCCATACCTCGAGTCACCCATCGACTCCCTCACACATGCCTATGCCAAGTGTGGCAGTCGTCACTAGTAATGCCAATGACACCCATATACCAAGCCTTTGTCGGCTCACCAACACCTAATGCAATTTTCCAATGGGTAATCAATCCCGACTTCTATCACTCAACTCTAAGTCTAAGTGATAAACATGACCGTGTGTTTTCTTTTAGGCAATAGAACTTTTCGGCTTACACCACAGGTCTTTTACACCCACACAGAACTTTTCGGATAGCACTGCGGGTCTCTCACCCCCATACAGGACCTTTCGAATATTACCATGGGTCTCCTACACCCGAATTCCAGGTTTTTCACCTAAGGGGATTAACGACCCCCTTCTTGCTTCGCCCAACACACATTAGTTACTTTTCATTTTATGATTTGAACTATGAGTCTTTATTAGACTAGTCCCAAAGACAAACTCAACCCACATTCACCAAGAGTGGTGAACAACCATACCGTGCACCCACACCCGACTCTACGCGATATCACCATGCACATGAATGCAATGATGCCAATTCATATATCCAATTCCAATGGCTCATACCCAATTATATTTCATATAATTCAAACAATCATGTTAACACATCAATTTTGCATGCATTAACATATCATTTTCCACACACATTCCAAGCCATTCATTTTAAGCAATATCATGTTATCTAATGCAAGCAAATTCATACGGACAATTTCGATCCAACAAGCAATCCGGAATGTTTTTAACAGTCCCAAATCAGTCCGTGGGCTGTCCATGGACAAGCCCTCATCAGCATCTGCCCACCACGGAACCGAGAATCCATGGCCATTTCCCCGCCTCACAACACTCAAACCATTTCACACTTTGCACAAAATAAATCCAAAGAGGAGAAGACCTACCTCCTGAGCGCCTATTCGAACTCCACAATACCGATACCCATGCGTAGCTCTTGCAGTGGGGATCAACTTTGCCTCTTGTCTCGTAGGGATTCGACGGACCGATCACCAAAAAATCTAGAGAGAATGTAGACTCTCTCTCTCTAAAATTCTCTCCTCCTTCTCTCTCTCTCCGTCTCCCCCTCTTTTTCCCTTCTCCCCAAACAGGTTGGGAGAAGATAGTGGTCAAGTGGGATGTCATCCACCACATGTCCATATTTCTTATCGCTCATCGATTTCCTCTCATCCACTTATCCTAATAATGGATTTCCTCCACTGCGAGACGCCACATTTCCACATGGGCCCCACTTGAGCTCTCATTGTTTGACTCATCCTACACTTGACACGTGGCTCACTGTGAGCCACTCAACACATGCCAAGTATCCCGTACTACCCTCGGTGCCTCGAAAAATATGAAATTCCTACTGTCTCATAATTTGATGAAACTCAACTTGGTAACTAGATTTCACGCAGATCTATTCCAACTAAGTGAAATCAAGCCATCCGAGATTCAGAAAAATCGAATTTAGAAAATCTCGATTCGACCGAAATTTATGGTCTCCACCCTTCCTCGAAACTGGATCTTCCGGTTTCACACAAACAATAGTAAATTTTATCTAATCTTAAATTTGAAAATAATTAAGAATTTAGAGACTTACTTCTACCAATAAGCGAGATGTTGGCACAGATATGATATCTTATTCGATCCCTATGGGAGTGGTGGTGTGATCAAACATCTTGTAATATCGTCATATCACTCCATATATGGATCATGGAAGTCCATAATACCACTGCAGTGAGGTGATGTGATGATCCTCTCAGGCACGCATAGCCTATATAAGGCAACGTATCAGACGGCGATACATCTCCCAATCGTGATTTTTGCAGGTCCCTCGCCTCTGGTCAATCAGTCGTAGCTCTGCCTCTAACGAGCAAGATGGAGGTATCCTCTTATGAAGGCCGACAGAAGGCATTCCGCCGACGATGCCACTTACGCCTCCTCAAAGCAACAAGCGGTGACATCATCCGCTAAATCTCGTAATCATCTAGACATATATCAGGTAGATGAGCAACTAATTCTTCGATGTATGGCTCCCATAACACCTATAAAATATCCACACTACCTCAATGTTAATATGACTAAAATTATCGTTATTGTGAATATGACTAAAAATAATATATATTAATATACAATTACCTTATCATGAGTGTGCATCCAATTGGTCTCGATATAAGGCAAGCACACCATATGGGTTATTCACCATGATAAAGGTATTATCCACAGAAACCCTAATGGATCAACATGCTCATTCAACCGCCTCACCGCTCATCCCAGAATCCATGTCAGACCTTTAGTTGTGATGCCCCATTCCCCTCGGGTCCTGGGCTGACACCACAACTCATGGAAACTCCGTGTGTCTCATCTCGTGAGACCCATACATAAGTAAAAATGGTAACGTCGAGCCCATACATCCATACTCATCAAAATGTAATCAATTATTTTACAATAGTTTTAAGAGTTAATTTCACTCTTATTCAAAACATATATCAAAATTAATCCTTATAATACATGTTCTACAAAATATAGAATCAAAGCCACACGTCAGCTTTCTTCTCAAAATCGCCTAGTGAGGTCGCTCTCCCGAACACCCGTACCCGAAATACCTTTTCTCTCGACAAAAGCAGCAACGCCCCGCAAGAATTATCCCATACGGTTACTCTCCTCACCTAAGTGCTCATGCAATGACAAACCAAACATTCAAGCAAAACATATATGTTCCCACTCAAATATCTACATGAAATTGATGAGAATGTGACTTCACCCTTTCCCACTTTCGAGCCCTTATCGACTCCCTCACGCATGCCTAAGCCAAGCGTGAGAAAACATCGCTTTCAAACAAAAGGTTTTTTGCTTCTGAAAAACATAATACCGAGTTTCCTGTGAAATCTATTGGACAACCCTCTGAGGTGAATTGATGGATAACTCTCCGAAACAGTAATGGGTCTTCCTTCGAGATGAACTATTGGACAACTCTCCAAGGCAATTCTTCGGAAAATCTTCCTTTGAAATCCATTTAGCAACCACGTTTTTCATGTCATGCACTCACACCTATTATTCTAGGTTATCCTAGTGCATATGAAATGCAATATGTCATTTCACACACCGTGTTAATATATTAAGCATGCATATACTAACGTAATTCATACACAATCATCATGTTATTCATTCATATAGTAATAAACATAAAATTAGCTCACACCTGCTAATATAAAATTCGCAACCATCTCGGGACTACCCATAGCATCACACACAATAACACAAATACGTTATTCAAATATAGCAATAACATATCAAGACACAAGCAACTCATACAATCCACTTTAGTTTCGACTATCCAAAACCACTCTCTAGTGGATTTCATTTTCACTTACCCAAATTCCGGAATCAAAACACGGCCATTCCAAAATTTCGAACATCCCAACTATTAACAAGGTCCTTAAACAAGGATCAAAACCATAGAGAAAACCTAACACCCCGGGAATATACCATAGTCGCTTCACATAAGCTTAGGTATTTTCAGGAAGTATAATTTGATCGTTTTGCAGTTAAATGTGAACCACGGAAACGAGACCCGGGAAAGTTACATAAAACTTAAGACAAAATTGTAATTTGTCCAAAAAGGGGACCAAAATATAGTTGACAAGATTTGAGGCCAAAATGAAATAAAGGAAAGTTTATTTATAAATAGAAAGAGCATGCCAAAAGCAAATAAAGAAATTTAAAAACTAAAATGGGTTTTTTGTCTAGCCAAACAAGGCCTTAACAAAATCTGAATTTAAAGACCAAATTGGTCTCATTTGTGGGAGGAAAACGTGAGATAAGGAGAAGAAAGAAGGAAGAGGAAGAAGAAGAGAAGCAAAGTTAAGAGAAGAGAAGAGGAGAGCCAAGCCAAAAGGTATGGAAAACTACCTTGAGTATGGATTTCAGGAGGTTCACATGGAATTTAAGGCTCGATATTAATATCTTGTCTCTAAATCTAGTATTATTGGGGACCGTATCATAACCTTGGATTTCTCAATTAAGCCAGATAACCCACGAACAAGATAATTAGTGGAATCCTTCCTTCGTTGTCGATTCATGGTTAAATGAAAGGAAATTGAAGTTAGTGGTTTGTAAATAAACCCAACAAATCTGTAATTGGTTTGTATATGGGTCATAACCCATATTAGAATGGATTTTGGAGGAATTCATGAAAAGAAGTTTGAAGAAAGATATGAAATCGAAAGATGAATCAGTGTAAAAGAGATTCCAATGTGAATTTGAATGGTTTTCGTATGTGTGTTCAAGTATATAATTGATTCAGTATCAAATATAGTGGAAAAAGCGGGAGAAACACACATTCTGGCACTTTTCTGAGACTTGTACCGTACAATTTGAACTTCAGATTCTGCATAAAACTGGTGGTTCTGGCATTAAGCTGAACTTGTACTTATTAAGACATGTACTCTGACAACCCCCGTCCCGGTTTTCCGCTTTTGATCGCTGTATTCGCCATAACTGGCGTATTTATTATCCGATTTGGAGTTGACCATGGTAAATTAAAATAGACTTCAAGGAAAACCATCCATATAAAAATAGCCATCACAACCCTGACTCTAGATAGCCCAAAAATTCACTCAAAGTGGGCTAAGTGTGCAAGCCCATTTCCTCGCGCATCGGGCTTGATCATAGAGAAGTCCGGTTGCTGACGCATTGAGTTCCTGTTCTGAATCGGGTGATTCCAATGAATAAAACCCTTAGCACCTTAACTTTAAAGGAGTACAAATATCCAGTGTCAAATATTGAGGCAAGGCACTAGAAAATAAAATATTTCAAACTGTCCCCAGAAAACCCAGAACCGACTAACATGAAAATGTCATAACTTGAGTTCGACGATCCGATCGATCGATTCCAATTCCCGGGTAAAGTAGATTCATAGAAAATAAGAATACATGAATAAAGTGATTAAGATGTTTATCATACCTACTAGTATATGAATACGATCTGGCCATGAACGATAATGTGGCTAACAATGTCCCATTATAAGATAGTAAGTTATCAACTCATATAATTGAAAACCACCTAAGACCGCTTATTTAATGACAAAGACTCCCGTCCCGACTAGTACTTTGGTACTCCCGATTAGTGCCCTAAGACTCTTGATTGAGTACTTCTAAGACTTCCGACAAGGTTCAAGACTCTTTGATTAGTAATTTCTGATTCCCGACAAGGCTCCCAAGACTCCCGATTAGTACTTCTGGAGATTCCCGATTAGTGCTCCCGCACTCCCGACAGTACTTCAGATTTCCGATTAGTGCCACACATCTCCGTTTCCGATTAGTGCTACGACACTCCCGTCTCGTTATGCTACGCACTCCTGGGTCCCGACTAAGGCTGCGCTTCCGTATCAGACAAGATCTTCGTACTAATTGCGGTCAGGTCCTACTCATTCCAGACATCGTCTAGAAAGTCAAACAATTAATGGATAAGACTCTGAATAAAGAATAAGGAATAAAGATCCTAATGTACCAGAGACCGCTCGTAGCATCTACCGCAATCTCGTTCTACTAAGTTCGCAAGATTTACGTACCTCAGTCCGAAAATGTTCCGTGAGTACCTACGTACTCCTGTGATTTAATTAAGTTCTGCTTCGCTTCGATGAATCCTCAGAGTACCTACTGCACTTCGCCTCCGATTAACTCGACTGATAAGTCTGCAGCACCTAAGGGTACTCGTGACCGATAAGTCTCAGATCCGACAAGTCCCGTAGTACCTTACTCGCACTTCGTAGATCCAATAAGTTCCGTTGATTAAGTCCGTCTCGATTGAGTGCCGTAGTACCTGGCTGTGTACTCAGATCCGATAAGTCCCGCATCCGAATAAGTTCTCGTCCTATATCCGAATAACTCCTATCTCGATTAAGTCCCGTCCCCGATTAGTTTTCATAGTACCTACGGTACCCGTTGGACAGTTTCGCTGCACCTACGGCACTTCAGATTCGCCGGTTCAGAGTACCTACTTCTACCCCGCATCCCGTAAGATAAGAATAAGTCCCGAGTACCTACGTACCTCTCAGAGTAATGAACTGGTCCCGTAGCACTCTACGTACTTTTGCACCAAAGAAATGTTCAGAGACCACGGTACTCTCCAGATCCCGAAACACGAATAAGCCCTGTGATAAGATCCGAAGCATAAGGATATGTTGGTGTAGAATAAGTATAAATTCTCAGAGTACCTACTCTGCAATTTCATATCCGATTACCAGAGTACCTACTAGTGCTTCCGTAATCGATTAAGTTCAGAAGACTACGGTACTTCAGAATCGATTAAGCTCCGTTAGCCTGCCGTGTACCACGTATAAGAATAAGTTCCGCAATATCAGTATACATTCCATAATATCTACGTGTTGCCTCTGGGTACCTCAGGGCAGTGTAAACTCAGTAAAATAAGTCTAAGTTACATGAAAAGCTCCTACGGAGATCATAATGAATATAAGTACCTTTGTATAAGCATAAGATTTCTGTAACTCTACGGGAGTTAGAATAAACATAAGTCACATTATAAGTATAAGTTAGAATAAGGATAAGTTACGTGGCTCCTATATGGAAGTGTAAGGATTAGAATAAGGATAGGATACGCCTGGCTCCTGCTGAGTCCAGAATAAAACTAAGTGTGATGAGCATAGGATTACGCAAAGAATAAGATGCCTTAACTCCCATGGGAGATCCGAACAAGCGTAGGCCTGTTATAAGAAGAAGTACTCGAATAAGTTCATTATGTGAATGCACAGACATACGATACAATATTCTTGTTATACGTATTTATGTTTACTGTATAAAGTATTTCCCTTTCGCGTAAAAACGGCACGGGTTACAATCCGTGCTGGTATAAGGAAAGACATCAATGAAACATCATCTGTTTGAGCTGACACACGGTGAGGTTACTACGCTATGAGTCCGCTCGATTTATGGTAGAAGAAATACAGTTTTTGTTTTATGAAGGGACTCGTCTCATGTATGAGTTTGGTGTACCATAGATGTAGGCCATACCGCGGGTAACCGTCGGCTTTTAAAAAAAAAAAAAAAAATCGTTAAAGAGTCCAGTCTGAATCACCGTCCGGAACTCGATTCGAATCCTTGTCCGGGTCGGATCAGAGCAGGGCGTGACCCAGCACTGCCTTCCCAATGGTTGTCGAAACTCCACAAAAGCTAGGTACCACCTTGTAGCTCTTCACAGATGGGGAATGCTATCTTGTCTCGCAGGAGTTTGACGGACGGATCAGAAAATTTAGAGAAATGAGAGCCTCGGCTCTGAAACTACTCTTATTCTCTTTCCTCTTTCCTCTTTCTTTTCTCTCTCTCTTTTCCCTCTCTTTTCCCCCATCCAAACGGTTGGGTCAAGTTGGGGTCAAGAGACTTGTCCTCTCATTGCCACATGTCGGCACTCAATTGGTGACTTGGTTTCCTCATCCATATCCATTAACATATAGATTTCCACCCGATGACATGATGCCACATGTCTTTCATACGAGTCCCATTTAAGCTCATGTTTGACTCATCTTTACTTAACGTATTGTGTAGCCTCTTGATATTTCGAAATGTGTGATGTCTTTTTGCTCTGGTGCCTTGAAGCATTAAATTGTTGTCTGATTCATATTTGACGTGGCTGAATTTCGAGGCAGTTACTTGATGAAATCCGTTTAAGTAGTAAGAGATCTAAATTCGATTTTGACCCGAAATTATTTACCTTTTTAGAAGAATTAGTTACTAGTTTTTTAAAACAGTTGCATCTCCATCATTTTCAAACATCAATGCTGTTAAAATCATGGCATTTGGAGGTGGTAATGGTGTTAAAGTCAGAGTAAATTATAGTCTCAGAAGTATTAGATAAAAACCATTTAACATTGCATATAATGATGACTTTTATAAGTGTTTGTTTATAAAAATTATGATGCTTGTGACAATGTCATACAACTAGCAATGTAGTGTGCTTCCATGTGACTCACTCGACATAAAGCGAATATAGGATCCATCTACCCTCTTTCATGAACCGACATCTGGCATCGACATGTGATCAAAAAAAAGCTACAAATTACAAAGATATTAATAAATCAATTCTTGCCCTCATGTTACACAATAATTGAAAACAATATTTTATGATATGAAAAATGCATATATGAGTAGTGTCTACTAAGTAATTGCGATGTCATCTATAAGGCAAGGTGATCTATATCGCGGGCTGCATCATAAGGCCCTCACAAATGTCATATCATAGCATATAACAATCAATAACAATTACAAATGGGTAAGTACTAGGATATATGTGTGCAATTATTAAGACAGTGTAACAGCAAAAAACATACATGTTTCAATCAACTCGATTCCTGTTTGTGATAGATCGGCAATTGACCCGGAGTTATTTACCTGACCCATAATCATTATTCTTCCTCTCTAACGTCGATTTCATTATCTGAATTGAGGTTGATTTAGGGCGTCCATGTGATGCATTTCATTTTATAAAGACCATGATTGGACCCATCATAAAGGCCATTCATATTCATGCCGGGATGGAAACTAGGTTGCCTAAATATCACAATATGATTGATCTTGTAGTAGCCTTGAACAAATGATGAAAATCCATTGAAGCCAGCGACATCTTCTTTATAATGACTGGAAATCATATATGAATATCTTCCATAAATTCATTTACTTAAATTAATAAGTTGAAGTGATGTGTTAAACCTCTCTTGACAACATGAAATCGTACATGGTTGTGATCATAAAGAACAATCTCAAATGATCAGCATTACTTATGTGCGCCAATCTTAGCATCAACATATGGAGTATATTGCTCATTTGATGCAATCTGCTCTAAGCTTTGTTCCTTGAGCCTAAAGGTCAATTGAACGTCTGGATTCTGGGTAAACTCTAAGCTTCTTTAGAACACTATTAAAACTCAAACATGTTTGTAGTCGTATCCCATATCTTAGGCTCATCATGCTTGAAGAGGTACGGCTCTCTCCAACCATGATTGTACTTCTAAATTAATTGTCCCGATTTATTCATTTTGTATTGATTTCCTTCAAATTACTGGCACTCATACATCAAATTCTTTAGATTTTATATTTGATTAGATTCATAAAGTTGCTTGCAAGATGATGCATTACAAATCTTATATATTCATGTGGTTCTTCATTAAGATGAACATGGTTTCATTTGTTATTTGCAATCTTGGATGTGCTCAAATATAACACAAAGTCACGTTTAGGTTGCTTTTCTAATATGCGAGAACCATCCCCGACTATTAATATTCTCTCATTTTGTAATAGTAAATACCAATGGAAACAACTAATTATTTCCATCACGACCCATAGCAATCATTAATGTGCATTTATATTTCTCATACAAATGTGTACCATCATTACTCAATATGGGCTGACAATGATTGAATCCTTCAATAGATGGATAAAACCACAAGCATATTGAAATACCTAGTGTTATGCATATGACATCAAATATTTTTTCAAGTTACAACCTGACTGGATTTGCTGCTCTAATGCCATGAAATGTGGAAGTTCTATAAAGTTGTAAGTATTTTGTTTTCCAACTAATGCCTTCTTGTGATATTTCATATCCAAATTTCTCCATAATGAATTTACTTGGATGAAGTAGCTACGATAAGTGAACTATTCCTTAATCATTGCCTTGATATGATCAACAACCAAGTTGGAGTCTAATTGTTAATGATCCCGATTCAAGCAAGGATTGACACAAGTATGTGGACCTTTATAATTATTAATTGTGAAGAAATATGTATCTTTCACAACCATAGCATGAAGCTTCCATGTACATTAACACTCCTTGACACTATATGTTTTAACACTAACGTTTCAGAGATGGCACCACCACGTACTGTTGGTGTGCTTTAATAGTGTACAACTTAACAACATCTTGCAAAGCAACTTTGGAAGTAAATGCATTAATAAAAATTCACTTGGGTTTGGTATTATAAGTTACCATGAGTCAGTTCTTTAAACAACGTACCAAAGTTTTCCATTTTCAAAGTAGATATTGTTGTGTGCTCACCAACATTTCCTATCTAAATGCGGGTCAGGATCTAAGTTATTTGAGACATTACAACTAGACATATCCATAGAGACATATCTCCCTTACTCATTCTCAAAAGTTGGTTAAGAGTTAAGAAAGACGAAACATGTCATTAAACTAACGTCTCCATCTCTATAATTTTCATACCGTCAATAGTTTTAAATCCCACCTCTTGTGTACTTGTCTTGATCGTAACTGTTGCTTACCTTTATCATACAGCAATTAGGCGCTGCGATTTACCATAGTCAAATTCCTCAACATTAACATTTCCTCAAGTAATAAATATGTGTAAGTACCAACTCATTGATTCACTCGTGACAGCGTATTTAGGCCCGAAGATCTGATTCAGTTTGCTTATTTCGCGGTGTTAACTTGATTTTGACGTCGATTTTGTTATTATCATCATATTGAATGAGGTTGGAACTATTTACCTTTTGATGAATCTTTGATGAAATTCAATTTAAACATTCACAGTCATTGCTTGTCCTTGGTATATCATAGCTAACAACTAGTTATGTGTGCAAATCAAGCGATTCATGGTAACAGTCTCCTTTAAGGAGGAGAAAAAAAAAGGAGAAATAGCAAATGGAAGAAAAGAAAAGCACACCATAGATTTTAAAACAATAATGTCATAATCGATTAAGCGTTATAATTTTAAAGTTCAATGCCTTATAGTATCTGCTGACCACTTGATATTGTAATATTTTAAAGGTTGATGTATAGTTAGTAGTGCATTCATTTTAAAAATCGCGTCTATATTCATTGTTAGTGTATGATGGCGTATTTAAGAAACAGCATTAGTTTGAATATTATTTTTATTTTTCGACTTTTATTTTGTAATTTTATTTTTAAAGCAGAACCTAAGTATGTTCCAAGCTCATAATATTAGCTTACTGATAATCCTGAAAAATGAAGTAATTTTGTTTAGTTTACGAAAATCACCTAAATCAATCTAAACTCCTCAAGTCGCCCAAGCCTTTTGCGACCTTTGGGCGGAAGCAATTCATATTCTCTTTCCGTTTTTCTTTACTTTTTTAGCCATTTCTCTCCAACCAAACAGGGTTTGAGACGATCAAACACTCATTTGGAGGAAAGAACATAGTAGAAGAAGGAGAGGCCAAACTCAATGGCCAGGAAGGATCAGTTTGAGCCAATTAAAAATTATTTGCGTTTGTTCAATTGAAAAGTAGGCGGAAAGTATAATGGAAATGCTTTCCAACAGCTTTTCGGTCCTACAGATTGACGGTGACAACGATAGGCTTCATATGCCCGAGTGCTCTTCTGCTGCAGGTTTGTTACGTGTGAGTCGATTGTACACTGTGGGTTTAGGGTTTACCTTTTGCATTTCAGAAAAATAAAGTTTTTGGTCTGTTCTTGATGCGGGGTTAGGCGAGATGCTAAATTTTAGTTGAAATAACTTACTTTGGGATCATTCTAATAGTGGAAGGATGATATAGGAGTGATTAGGGGTTTAGTAAGTGCATCTTGTCAATTGCCTTGTCATAATTTACTGAGACAGCACTGGATAGTTGATTATTTGCTGGTTGGATATAAACAGTAACGTTAGTAGCTGTTTACATGGGAGGGGTTATCCTCTGAATCCATGATTGGGTAAGCTTCGCTTTCTATCTGCTGATTGGATGAAGCATATTCTATATCTAGTTATGAGCTATTCAGTTTTGGTTACTGGGAAACTGAATGCCTTTTTCCATTTGCACTAGATATTTTGAGTCAAAGTGACCCATATTGCCTTTGTCATTTTTATTGGTTGGCTGAGTAATTTTGTGCGAGGACTTAATCTGGGGTTTAGAAACAGGGAAGGGTAAGGTTTCACATTTTAGTGCTGCTCATGTCCTGTAAAGAGATGCACTTGTTGGTAGTAGTGAGTTTGATTAAAAGTGAAGGTGTCAAAGCTGAAGTAAATAGGACAAAGAAGAAAATATGAGTAGAAGCAATGTGAGATGATGTGATCTCCAAGGATCTAGTGGATCATATGCGCTTGAATCTTGGCTTGGGTGGTAAAGGGATGGGGAGGGTTCATCAGAGGTCCTTCAAGTCCCAATGGGGACAAGATTTACCTATGAAAAGAAAAAAAAGGATTTTTCTATTTTTATTTTTATTATTATTGTATTTTTATAAATGTGGCTATCTGGGTTAGCTTGCCCGCACCTCGACTAATTCCATAGGGCTCTAAAGTTAATGGCCGGGTAAACCTTCAATGGTCTACGAGGGGACTTCGATTGGTGGCCATTAGGTATCTACGAGGCCATGAATGTGAAAGAGAAAAGGATTTAATGGAGGATACGATTCTAGACAAAGCTGAATGTGAAAAATTGATTTCGCCTGAAACTAAGTATTTGGGATAAGGCTTGTGAACATGATGAACTTACCTTGTTGAACTGGTATTGTTTTGTTCTCTTATCTATGCTTTGTATTAGATTATTCTATTGGTAGTTATAGGAAATTTTCCATTCAGTAGGCTTGATGGTATCCTCTTAATAAATGCTGGTAAAAATAATTATCTGATGTGATTAAGTAAATCATCATGTTGATTATACATTTATTGGGACAGATATGAAGGGGAAGAAAAGCAACAGCTCAAGTAACTTGGTGCCCTCGAAAAATGAGAAAAATGGTCAACAAGATTCGACGATGTCTTCTGAACAGTACAAGTTACCACTTGTGTGGATTGATTTAGAAATGACTGGTAAGTATGTTGATTCACTGATAAAATGGACCTTGTTGACCCTTATTATTGTGAAAAAAATACCATTTATTGTGTATTGATATTTTTTAATTTTTTTATTATTATTTATTCTTTTGATGAGGCCTGTTTGCAAACTTAGACAACCCAAAATGAGGTACTGAAGGAAGAGATGGTTGAAATCGTTGATAATTGTGGCAGAATCTTGTATTGACACTAAATGTCGTTCTTGTGTACCCACACTTACTATGTTCATACCCTTATTTTTCCTGGATGTTGACAGTTCAGTATGTTTTTCAAAGGGTCAAGCATCTGATTCAGAAGAATGGTTGAATTTCCATCAACAAACTGTTAAGGAAAAAAATAGTTCTACATTGTGAAGTATCGATAAGTTGCAAACAGAAGAAAATAGAATAAACTTCATCTATTTTTACTAAAGGATCTCACCTTCTTCATAAGGCAGTGAAAGATACAAAATCCCTTCAGTGGGCTGTGTTTGCACAACAATTAATTCTTTATGTTGAGAAAAAATAATTTATGCAAGACGAATAAATCGGAAACACCTCTCTCTATCCCATGAAATCATTGATTAGAAGTACTTTTTATGGGGAGGTGAATAATTAGAAGTACTTTGTCTAATTTTCCAATCTATTACATGTCTATTCTTCATATGCTAAGGGTGTTTAGATTGAGACTTGAGCAGATCCAGAGAAACTTTTATGGTGAGGCAGAAATCTGGATAGAAAGTTGCACCTAGTAAAATGGGCGATGATTTGTTTGAGCAAAGATGTTGGAGGGGTGTGAAGGACTTCGGATGCCTCAATAAAGCTCTTCTTTTTAAGTGTAGTTGCCGCTTTGTGGTCAAAAAAGGGCCTTTTTGTAATGATGTGATTAGAGACAAGTATGGGGAGGTTGCGGGGGGTTGGTGCTCAAGCGAAGTAAGAGAAGGGTATGGTGTGGGGTTGTGTGGAAGGCAATCGAGATGGGTAGCTACTGGGTCGCAACAGTCTCTTTTGTGGTTGGAAATGGGAGAAGGGTGGGATTTTGGAGAGATACTTGGTGTGATGAGGTCCCTTTGAGCGTGTCTTTTCCTTCTTTATATGCTATAGCTGATTTGAGGGATGCCCGCGTAAAGATTGTTGGTGCCGGCGCAGGAGGGTGTGGGGTGGAAACTCACCTTTACTAGACTCCTTAATGATTGTGAAGTGGATGATGTAGGGAGACTTTTTACCCAACTTGATAAAGTAACTCTGGTGGATGAGCTAGAGGATACTTTGAGGTGGACAGTGACTACTAATGGTTTATTTTCAGTCAAGCCTCTTTATTTGAGTTTGATTTCACAATGGGGTGATCTTTTTCCTCGGCATTTGGTGTGGATGACTTGGGGGCAGCCTAAGATATGCTTCTTCACTTGGGAGGCGGAGTTTGAAACCCAAATTCTTACTTTGGACTCAAGAAAGGGTTTGCCTTTACTTGATAGATGTTAACTTTGCCGCCCAGGTTTGAGGAGATTGTGGATCATCCTCTACTGTTTTGTGAAAAAATGAGGTTGTTATGGGAGCTTTTGTTTTTCTTTTTGGGATTTCTTAGGTGAGCTGAGGCACTGATTGGGATTCTTTGGTGAGCTGGGATAATTGTTGGGTTGGAAAAAAAACGAAGAAAGGTGTGGCATGCAGCGTCATCGTGCTTGTTTTGGTCAGTGTGGAAAGCTAGAAATGGAGTAGCTTTTAGAGATAAGATCATTTATACTTACAGATTGAAGATTTCTTTTGTTCCCCTTCTTTGGGCGAAGACCAAGTTGTTTATAGTGAATGGTCCTTCGACCCTTATAGAGTTTGTGAAGCCATGATATTCATATTAAATTTAAATCCTGAAGCAGGCTTTTAGAGGTGGTATTTAACATGGTATTAGAGCTTGGTTTGACAAGAGGTCTTGGGTTCGAACCCTCTCCTTACAATATTTGACTCTCCACGTGTGCGGGCATGGAGCTGCATGCATGAGAGGGAGGGTGTGAAGTCATGATATTCATATTAAATCAAAATCTTACAAGCTTGAGCTTTTAGAAGAGTTGGTCGTTTAATAGAGTTCATTGATTGGGTGGGGTGTAAATGAACTTGGGAATTTTTTTCTACATCCTGCTGCCCTTTTTTGTGCAGCTGAGGGCTGGTTTGTCTCTTTTCTTGCTTCTCTTCAGATGCTGTTTTGGGACTTTTCTTCAATACTCTCTTGCTCTTGTCAAAAAAAAATGTAAATCATTATGATTTCTTGGAAGGTTAAGTCATAAAGGTTGTACAAAAATATTCAAAGAATAAAATAATTAATTTAAGCTAGATCTACAAGATTCCTGACACTTCCCCTTAAATGGGTGTTATATAGAAACACTGTATTATTACATGTTTTAAATAGGTAGAGCGGATCTTGATAGAGAATTGTGGATAAATCTTCATATGTCTTCTCAATGCTCACTTCTGCTGCTGTGCAGGTCTAAATATTGAAGTTGATCGAATACTAGAGATTGCTTGTATAATTACAGATGGCAATTTGATGAAATCAGTTGAGGTAATCCTGTAATAGTTTATTATTTCAGATTTTATTATTGTTTCTGCAATTTTTATTTATCATTATTTAGTAATTGTGAAGAGAGAAAAGGGAGAGTCCCTAATTTTTATTATATTCACGGAAAAGCTTACTTCTACATTACATATTGAACTTATATATATATATATACACACACACACACACACACACACATGCTCATAGGTCCACAATCTGATAAGAAAAATAAAAGGAAAGGTATGCAAAATATCTAACATATTATATTTGGAACATATATGTCATATACGAACTTATTCTGAATGTATTTAATTAGGATGCGAGAAATTTGGTAAAGATGTCTGTATTTAGTTGATGTTTGATTGACAAAACTAGTGGCCGCCCATTCCACGATGCGATCTTACCCTCTAATGGCGTGATGGTCGGCTTGATGTGTTTGGTCCTTCCATTGGAAGGCTAGTTGGATGCAATGCCTGGCGGCTGGTTATCACGGATGGGCTTCATCGGTTCATCTACGGAGAAAGTGTCTACGACCATATGAGTTCACATGTTGCCTGAAGCGCAGCTCGATGCTCGGCTTCAACGTGGAGTCTGGCCCTTTAAGTATTTGTTTCTTCTTTCTTGGGATATTAAGGTTGCACCAGTAAGCCAGGTACGCAAAGTGGGCGATCTGTCAAAAATGGGTGGGCCACGATGCTGCATTTGTGTAACCAACGGCAGTTCAGTACCTCTATTATCGTCTGACACACCTTGGCACAGTGTACTTTTGATATACTAGAAGAATCCCGAATTCTAAATCATTGGTATGTTTTATTGTAGGAATTATTAACAATAGACTCGAGAAAATATGGCGATATTAGTGAAGTAGATTTCATTTCACCTAACAGTCATCGATTTCTCCAGTTTCCTGAGGCTCCTGTCTGATAGAGTTTGTATTAGGATCCATAGAGTGTGTGAATGTTTGAGTCTAACATGCAGTTTCTTCCAAGATGTCTAAAGCATATACATTTGGAAAGGACTTTAAGATTGGATTGAGCTATGGGTTCAAATCTTGAGTATCCACAGTCTTCAGTTTGACATTGGTGAAAGATTGTTCTTTAGTTTTGAATACCATCACGTTTGTGGCCGGCGTTACTGTCCATAAACAACCCGGATAAATGCATGATCCCGAGTTATGATATGATAAAAATTAGATGGTTTCGGCATCGCTACGAAGCATGCCAATTCTTGAAAAACGAAGCTAAAAGCAGCTGACTAGCGCCGGGATTGTTTAAATATATAAGAGGCGATAACGCACTTCAAGCGGACTCCCTTGAAACGACAAAGCCCGGGTGGTTGCTCCATATAAACTTCCTTGGCGATCTGCGAAGGCGTTTTAATATCACTGCGTGTGAAGTGATTAGGAACACATAGCAACCATGGAGCGATGACCGATGCCAGCGGCGGGAATGTCACCATAATCGAACCATAATCTGATATATCGCTGGCGACTAAGCCCGGACTATTAAGGCGATCAACTGACCATCGGGACTGACCTTAATTATGGCTCAATGACCAACTAGAAACTTACCATTAGCAGTATAACAAGATCCCAGTGGTTGGTGCGGCAAACCATTCATCTACCATTGTTACGACTGGATGGAAGAAGAACCTGTTGTTCTTAGGAAGAAAGCGGAGGATATCGCGAAACAAATGAGAATAGGGTGAAGATGTCGATGGTAACTCAAAATTAAATAGGGATGAGGGTTGCTGTAAGATCGATTGCTTTCCGGAAGCGATGGGTAAGTTATCGGCCAAGGCGGTAAGGTAGGAGAAGTTGAAGGATAGGATGTGAGTCGTGGGGGCCTGTGAAGGGAGAGGAACAATGAAATGGTGGCAGCTTGATGATAAACTTTAGTGGTGAGAAGGTACATCATCAAATATAATGGGAGATGGTGGGAAGGAGTAAGACAGTAATAGGAAGAGACTCGGAGGAGGAGAGTAGAGTCCTCAGAAGGTGACATGTTAGAAAGTATGATGAGTTGAGGAGACCAACAGCGATCTTATGAAGTCGGGGAGTAGCCTAAGAAGATGTTTGTGGCTTTGGAAGAAGCGTGTTAATCTGGGTGAGAATATGAACAAAACAGTACAGCGAAGACACGGAGGAAGAAATAAAGTGGTTGGTCGGGAAAGAGTGAATGAGGAATCGATCATGTAGCAGATGGGGGCATACGATTAATCAAATAACAAGCTATTAGAACAAGTCCCACAAAAGCGAAAGGAACATGATAATGTAGGGAGAGTACGTGTCTCAATAGATGAATGATTCTTACGTTTGGCTATTTTGTTGGGGAGTATGAGCCTGAAGATTGATGAAGGATCAGTATTGGAACATCAGTAAAACCAAGATTAGCATGAAAAATGTTTGCAGTGTTGTTGTCACTACGTAACACGTGAATAGAAATATTGGTAGGTCGAATTTGACATAAAATTTATGGAAAATGAGACCTAACATTTCAGATTTTTGTTTTCATTAAAAGCAACCAAATTACATCGAGCATTGTCATCGATAGAAGTGACAATCACTAAATCTTAAGTGATGGGTTAGAGCATGGACCCAAACATGGATGTGGATGGTTCAGGGTTTTTGCAGTTATTCATTGATTTGGGGTGGGACAGTATGTTTCAAGGCGTGGGACTCACCACATGAAGTGGCAGTAAGTGGAAAAGCGAGTGATATCTTGGAACACTCAGAGACTGGGGTGGCCCGGACAGTGTGGATGAGAGGGAGCATTAGTGGAAACCTGGTGGGGATGATTGAGGTGGGGTGGTAAAGGCAGCCCCGGGACTCTGTCAGGTAGTGTCTTCTCAGTGCTCAGTCCTGTAAGGTCACAGAATTTATTAGAAAAATAATCGGCGTTTAAAGTGAGTGATTTTTCTTTGATGGAAATAGGATTAAAGGACACCAGATATAAAGGACGAAGTGAGGAGGTGGGAAGGAAGGGGATGTACTGACCAATACCTTTAGCCACAGTTTGAAAACCATTAGCTAAGGTAATAGTAGGTAAAGTAGGGGTAGTAGTAAGAGAAGAGAAAAGATCTTTATTATCAGACATGTGATTAGAAGCACCAGAGTCTAGAATCCAGGGTCCAAGAGAAGATGTATGAGTAAGGACATTGAAGAAATTGTCAATCTGCGTTTGTTGTTTGACATCCTAGTAGAGGCATGGTGTCAATAACTCCTCCTTAAGAGCCAATCGCCCAATATAATTAGATAAAATCCATGTCTTGTTGTTGGATAATATGATAGCGAAGCACACCCATAGCTTTGGATATCATTGATGTATAAAAACTTTTGATTCTAAACTAAGAACATGTTTTTTGCATAGCTTTGAAAGATTAAAGGCAAATTTTGGATCAATCGACTTCCATAATCACATACATAGTTGTGCATCTATTTTCTTCCATTTGCGCCATTCATAGCATTGGAATTGTAACATCACTCCGTTGTAAATTAGATGATCCTCGTAACCTTATCCATGAACCGAGTTTATAGAGTGACCGGAAGATAGTGCAAACTCTGTGTTTTTTAGTTTGATAGTAAGAATCGGGAGATAACGGATGTAAATAGTTTTTTAGTTGCCATATTCCTTAGCGGAGTTAAGATCATTTGGATTGAAGAGAGGCCTAATAGGGGCGAATCACAGTGTGACGAGATGATGAAAAGTATGGCCGGAGTGTAGGAGAAGAGCGGCCCAGACGGAATCTGTGGCGGGCTGAAATGCGACCAAGGTGGATAAGGAGGCTCGGGAGGGTATCGGAGAGGATGGAATTGAGCAAAGGCAGCCGGACGAGCTTGGATGTAAATCTCGTCACCAAAAGTGGGCCACCGTCATGCGTGCCATGGAAGCGAGGCTCTTTGGAGAAGAATGGCAGTAGTGAAACGTGAAGAGTTGTTTCGTGGGGTTTCCTTAGATGTGTATATTGACCTCGTGCACCTCGGAATCTAAGGTTTCTGGCCGGAGAAGAGCTGGCCAGAAAAAGTCACTAGCGGAAAGGAGATCTGACGGCGGCGGTGGAGGCGGCGGCGGTAGTGGCGGAGATCGGCGGGGTTTGGAAGGAGGAATAAAGTGATCGAACCACAGTCACTGAAAAGAAATGGGTTTTCTTACGACTTTGATACCATGTGAAGAGTGAAAAGGGCTCCCTAATTTTTATTATATTCATGGAAAAACTTACTTCTACATTACATATTTAACTTATATATATATACATGCTCATGGGGTCCACAATGCAATAAGAAAATAAAAGGAAAGAGTGCCCACAATATCTACTTGATGTGATGCTATTTATGTATTCTTTGACTTTACATCTATTCAACATTTCTTGCTTAAGGAGTTGGAAACAGAGAGTTCTACTTTGTTTTCTGTGGGCCGTTGACAAAAAGCAGCCCCATTTTTTTTGCTATTTTTCTTACTTAAGCATTTCCATATTGATAGCATGTATGGTGCAGTGGTAGGGTCTGGGGTTCTAGGAGATTGTGTCTTTCTTGAGAGAAATTTGGGATTGTTGTTGTGTAAGTCAGGGGAAAAGGGAAATCAAACACTTTATTTGTTTTTGATAGGACTCTTGAATCTTTATGAATAGATACTGATTATTCTGCCTTTTTCCCTCAAACTTTAGCATTTTTCTATGTAGACATAGGTATAAGAGTCAGAGGTTTTACAGTCCTTGCAAATATCATCTTATACACTGCAGTTTTGCGGTGAACGCGAGTGAAAACTCAGATCAGCTGATCTCCAAATTGTTTTTAGAATTTAGGAATTAGTTGGAAAAGACATAAACTCATAGAAACTATGTCAGCAATGAAATTTGGTACAAAATTGGGAACCAATGCAGACCAACATGATGAATGAAGATGGATAGATAAAAGTATGTGTCAGCCAAAGAAAATCTTTGCTTTTTATTGGGGAATTGTTTGGGTGTTTATGGGTGGCTGATGTTGGTTTGGATTAGAATTCAACACATGTGAGATTTGATAGAAGTATGTCAAAGGCTGTATGCTTGTGATAAAGAAAGGTTTGAAGAAGGCAAGAAGGAGAAAATAGCCGTAGAGCTCAAGCAGGACCAACCTAGCTAGCAAGTATATCCTAGAAGAAATAAAGGGGCATGTGGAAGAAAAGAAGAGGGGCCAGCTGGGGTTAAGGAATGTGGTTTCTGGTGGGGACAAGGTGGAGGCTGGAAACAATAGGCAGGGCTGGATTGTTGGTTGTAGGGAAAATCCCTTGGCTGTGCTCTGTCTGGGTCGTTTGTGTTGGGTTCATTGCCCTTTGGGGTTTTGCATCAAGAGGATTGCTAAAATTACTTTATTTATTATTTTCCTTTGCTGTTTGAAGGTGCTGTTGATTGAAGTTCTCTTGAGGAGTTGATTGAAGAAAGTTATTTTCCTTTTTTGGGGCTCTTTGTAGCTGGCATTCTGTTTGGAAACTATCTGTGCTGAAAATTTGGAACAGGCGGCTATTTCTTGATCAGCTTGGTAAGATTAGCCAGGAGTGGGTTGTGGCTTCTCTTTCATGGATAAAGTTATGGAAATTGCTAAACTCACTATAATGGAAGGTGAGTGTGTTATGGGAGTGGGACTGAAACCTTTTTGGAAGGTTGGTGAAGGGAGGTTGGTGTTACAAGTTGGAGCTTCACCATGTAAGGGATTCTTCTTTGCCATTTCAATGGAGGAGATAAATTTTCATTGCTGTAGGTGAGTGTAGTGGATTAGGGGGTTTTCAAGTGTTAGCTAGTATGCTAATAAGTTTGGGTGCTTTGTCAAATCTCTTTAGTAACCATATCCCATACGAAGGTGTACCGAGAGCATCAGGAAGGCCATTTTCTACGCAGAGATTTTCTCCAAAGGTGAAGTTGATCTAGGTCAGGCTGTTTGGCTTCTCATTGGTAAGGCGGAGACTGATACAAATATGAGAGCCCCTTTAGCGTTTCCTTGTATGCAGATGAATTTCTGATCTCATTTTCAAGGAGTCTTGGCTGCCTAACTAGGGTTTTGAAAGGAATATAGTTCAGCGCTTTTGGCATTGAGTCCCTCATTCCTTCGAGTTTAGAAGGGTGGGATGGATGATTTTTATTCATTGATGGTGAATGTTTAGATCTTGAATGGGAACCCACAGAGTTGGGTGTATTAGGTTGATGTTTAAATGTTCAAGCGGGAGGGGATCTTCTGAAATCAGTTCAAAAAGCTCAAAGATGTTTATAAGAGGTAAGGGGTTTGTTGTAGTGGATGAAGGATGCTACAAGGTTAGGGTGTGGAAAGCAATTAGGTAGTAATGGAAGACTATAAAAAATAGATTTTGCTTCGTAATTGTGAATGATAGGCAGGTAAAAGTATGAAAAAATTGGTGGTGTGATGATGTGTCCTTGGAAGAAGTGTTCTTTATAGCATCCAACAAGGGAGCATGGGTAGCAGAGGCATGGGAATTGATTGGGAGTCCTCTCTTTTCAAGACAGTTTAATATTGGGAGCTCGAGGAAGTGGAGACTTCCATTTGAAAATTTCACTCTTTGCTTGTTTGTAGCAGGAGGGAGGAAGAGCTGGAAAGAATCCAAGTACACTAATTTCTTGGTTAGGTCCCTCTATGATGGCTTCAACAAGAGGCATAGAGCCTTTCCTGGCAAGCATGGTGTGGTGCTCTTAGGTATGAAGGTGGGCCTCATAGCTTAGGAATCAACGTGGAGCAGTTTGACAGTTGACCAACTCAAAAGGGGGAGGCTGGCTTTTTTGCTGAATAGACATTTCTTATGCAAAGGTGAGGAAGAGATGGTGGATCATGTTCTTCTAACCTGTCCCAAAGTAAGCATATATGTGGTAGTTAATCTTCTTATTTTTGGAGTGGTGTAGTCTTGCACTTGTCTGTTAAAGGGAATTACTTGAGCTGGCATGGTTCATTGGTCAAGGAAAGTGGAAAAAGGCTTCAGAGGGTTGCTCCTTGTTTGTTTGCACTCTTGTAATAAACAAACAGGAGGGTGTTTAATGAATTAATGGCTGCAGAAGAGTATAAGGATCAATTAAATAAATTTCCTTTATAATCTGGGATAAATTTAATTTTCACAGTTTGTATTCCTGAGTCTTCTACTTGGATTATGTAGAAAGAACGAAGAGAGGAATTGGAGGAATGAATTCTTCATATTTTTCATTGAATCATCATGTGTATATTCGTGATTGGTTAGTCTATACAATAGGTAAACCAATCTATTATTCCCCTAATTGAACACAGCCCTATGAGTCGGCTTCTAATCACTTTGATCCTATATGTAAGTATGATACATAATATAGCACTCCTCCCGAGTGGGCCTTGGAGTGTTAATCATGCCTAAGTTGTTATATAGATAACTAACCCGATCCCCACTTAAAGCCTTTGTGAAGATATCACCCAATTGTTCTCCAGTCTTTACATATACTGTAGAAATCAAACCGAGTTGTATTTTCCCACGAACGAAATGACAATCTATCTCAATATGCTTGCTTCATTCATGGAATACAGGATTAGATGCAATATGAAGGACAACCTAGTTGTCGCACTGGGGAAAGCTTTCTTTGGGACCGAAGTTTTAATGCTCCTGACTACGAGATTGATGGAAATACATGATTTCGCACATAGACTGTGCCATTGCTCTATATCCAAATTCTGAACTCGAACAAAAAACCACACTCTGTTTCTTACTCTTCCATGAAACTAGATCCCCTCTAACAAAGACATAGTAACCCGAAGTGGACCTCCTGTCCTCCTTAGATCTTGCCCAATTAGCATTTGTGAAACATTCAATTCTATTATGCTCGTGATTACCATATAAAATACCAATATCTCGATTACTCCTTTCAAATGCTTGTAGAATTTTCTGGCTAGATGATCGTTTGTTGGAGGGACATGTGTAGGCATTGCGATAGGTGTGCATGTATGGCTTATTCACGATAGAGTGTACAATATTAGGACGTGTTAGTGTAAGGTAGTTCAGCTTCCCAACCAATCTTCTATATCTCTTAAGGTCCCCAAACAATTCGCCTTCTCTAGTAAGATGTAGGCTTTGTGCCATAGGGGAACTACATGGCTTTATCCCAAAATTTCCTATTTCAGACAATAGATCTAGCACATATTTCCTTTGAGATAAGAATATTTCATGTTTACTCGCCTTGTGCAGAAATACTTTGGCATCCTAAGTCATTTGTATGGAATTAGCCGCTAGGAAAGGACTTAAGTGATAAATATATGGGCCATATCATTCCTAGTAGACAATGTCATCTGCATACACAACTAAGATGATACCTATTTCGAGAATTCATTGCAAGGCAGTGGTCAGTTGCTCTTTTGTGCGATACTCAAATTCTTAGATTGAATTTGCCAAACCATGCGTGTGGACTTTATTCTGAAGCCATATGATGATTTCTGAGAGACATAATTCTACTAATGCACGAGCAACAAACCTTGAAGGTTGCTTCATATAAACTTCCTCTGAAAGATCCCTATGAAGAAAAACATTCTTAATATCAAGCCGGTGAAGGTCCTAGCCATGAGTATCTGCTAGAGATATAAATAGCTGAATAGAAGACATCTTGGCAACCGGGGAGAAGGTATCAAAATAATCCACCCATAGGTTTGGGCATACCCTTTAGCAACAAGGCATGCTTTCGACTTAGCAACTGAGCCATTGGGATTAACCTTCATTGCAAAACGATGATCCAAATGTCTTTTCTTTCCTAGCGGTGTTGTGCCCGAGTCTGATACCATTATGTTCAAGGCATCCGTTGCCTCTATCTGCGCTTTATGCGACCGGGGTGAGATAGGGCTCACGGGAACGTGTTAGGCGAGATGGGGAGTCAAGATCTGATAAAAGAACTTGAATGTGATGACGATGGTTATAAAAGCAAAAGGAGAAATATGATGAAACGGTGATGTTTACTTTTCTGAAGAGCATTAGGAAGATCATGTTGGGGTTGGATATGATGTCAATGACATGTGGGAGTATGGCGGGGAATTTTGGCGCGGATGTGAACAGTGATGGGAGGCTTTGAAGTAGGAGCGGGAGCGGGACGTGGTGTGGCGATAGTAATAAGCGAGCAAGTGATCATCCTTCTCGACTAGTGAATCGGAGAGGAGAAAAAGGGCATTCTCGAAAGCGTGACATCGGTGAAACCAAGTACTCGTGAAGACTAGGACAATAACATCTATACTCCTTTCAAACCCTAGAGTAACCGGGGAAGATTCATTTCAATGACTTAGGATCGAGTTTAGATACATGCGGACGAACATTTAAACAAAACAAGTACTCCAAAATATCCGAGGTTCAATGGGAAACAAAGACTTATTTGGAAAAAGGGTTTGAAACGGAGTGTCCCAATTCAAGACTGAGAAAGGCATCCTATTATTCAAGAAACAAGCCATGGAAATAGCATCAGCCCATAAATGCTTGGGCATGTGCATTTGAAACAATAGAGCCCTAGCAGTTTCAAGGTGGTGTCTATTTTTTTTCTTTCAAAAACTCCATTATGAGGTGTATCAACACATGAAGTCGGATGAAGGATCTGTTTGAAGCGTGTGAATGGTGAAGCGTATGAAAGATATTGCTAGCATTATCATTTCTCAGACTTTGAATAGAAACATGAAATTGAGTGTGAATCTCAGCATAAAAGGCATGAAAGTGAGAAAATAACTTAGAATGGTTTTTTATTAAATATAACCAAGTTGTTTGCAAATAATCATCGACAAAAGTAACAAATTATCGAAACCCAGTTGGGGACACAACTTGACAGGACTACCTTTGAATTATTCTTCAGATGGAGTACTAGCGTTTGTCTGACTTTGGGAGTTAGAAGCCCAAGACGATGATCTTTTGCAAATTGACAAGACTCACAATCTAATGATGACAAACTCGAAGCGGGGACACAACTTCTAACAGGGAAGGGAAGGGAAGGGATTTGGCTGTCGGCATTAGTCTCAAAGGTGTAGTAACTCCTGAACAAGCAACATGTCTTGGTATCACAGGATCAGAATCTAGAGACTCCCAGACTCACGTCCTCTACCAATAATTTGCTTCGTTATAAAATCTTGAGAGAGACAAAAATCAGGAAAGAATAACATATAACACTTACGTGCTCGAGGAGTTAATTTGCTCCACCCAGGACATCAAATCAAAGAAATTTTGAAGTAAACTCGAGAATGATGAAGAATAGATGGAGTAGCAAACACTATACGACCCGAATACATAATTTGTGATCCATCTTTGCCCAGTGATGAGTGGAAGTTGAAGGTTGTATTGAAAGGCAAATTAAATTTTAAATTACATCATGTGATTTGTGGCTCGGAATCGATGGCGTTGGTGAAGAGAAACAAGACATTTATTTGGGTTCTGACTTAGTAATAGCAATAATCGAAGTAGATGGAGACTTATTGATTCTGATACAAGTGGAACGGCTAATTCTTCTTTGAGATACGAGTGACCAATCGGATGCCTCATTAGAGAATAGAGCAAACAAAATCTCTACGATTCGGTTTTGTAATTTCTTACGGTCGTATTATATACAGACTTACGACAATAATAACAAACAACTCCTTAAGAGCTCGGCCCTCTAGTGTTACCGCTTGGACCACTATTTATGTCTTTATTTACCAATACCAATGTTCCGATCAACAAGAGACGCTTATACAGGCGGTGAAGGGAATCTCTATCCTGCTAAAGTCTCTTGGAAGGATGATCTTAGGGCTTGACATAATATGAGCTTTAGCTGAATCATACTCAAAAGGAAGGGCGGCTAGGAAGCCCATCATTGCCATCTATTCTTGTTGAACTTGCTGAACTTTGACATCTGTACTAAAGGGCAATAGCATATTAAGCTCCTCATATGTCTTTTTATAGTCCATAAAAAATTTTGTGAGAGATCAATCCTGTTTCTTTGATCGATAAAAAGCTTTACACACATCAAATATACGAGAAACATTCACCTTTCTAGAAAATAAGAACTCCAAATAATCCATTAGCTCCTTAATAAACTCATAGTGATTAATGAAACCAAGTACCTTACTATTGATGGAATTACGAATTTGTAGGAACAGACGAGCATCCTCCTCTAGCCACTGCTCTTTCAAATCATTAGTTGGAGGATCCTTAATGAGATGACTAGCTATATGTATGCTCCTTAAGTAGAGTCGAATCGTTTTCAATCCAATGATTAGGATGGTGTTTGTCTCTGATTTTTGGACATCTTCGGGACCACTTCGAGGACTGAGCAAACTGCTTATCCTCTTTGAATCACTCATTAGGAAGCCATGGAAAGTAGATCAGGGCCAAAGAGTACCCCTAGAAGTCAAAAACTCAAAAAATCACGCAGAAACCCTAAGTAAAGAGGGCTATCGGACACAAAAAGCACCACAAAACCAGGTACCAAATAGGGAAACCAGGTGGGTAGGAAGATCTGTCAGTGGCTGGCGACACATGTGGAGGAAGCGCATCGTTGGAGGAAGCCCCATGTGCCCTCACACGTCGGCACGTGGGAAATAGGGTAAAATACTAGATCAGTGTGTGTGGCTCACGTGTGCACTTTCCTGGCCATTGAACTTGGTGGTGACACTCGTCTGTGGCTGACGCTCCTCCCTGGCTGGCGGTGTCACTCCACACTCTCTCGAAATGGGTGTAAAAAAAGAAATCACCCCGCCTATGAACTGCCGAATCCTCCAACTTCTTCAAACAAATTGCCAAATTTGAGCCCTAAGCTCTGATACCATGTAGAAAGAACGAAGAGATGAATAGGAGGAATGAATTCCTTGTTTTTTCCATTGAATCATCATGTGTATATATACAAGAGGGTTAGTCTATACAATAGGTAAGCTAATCTTCCTAATTGGTTACAACCCTACAAGTCAAGCTTTCTAATCAGTTACAATTCTATATATAAAGTATGATACATATTATAACATATTCAAATACAAAAACCTTGACCATGTGCCTTGTTAAGAAGAACTGTTTATATTGAACATATTTACGCCAGTTAAAGCTTGATTATATGATTAAGCATATCACCTCTTGGGCTGGCCACTTGAATGAGGAGGAGTACCCTCTTGTAAATTTCTTAATGTGCGTCCTGTAGTTTTCCCAAGTTTGTGGGTGGTAGGTAGTCTTTTTGCTTCTCTTAACTATAACTTATATACCTACAAATTATTATTTTGTTTTGCTAATATACTTGCTAACACCTGCAAAGAAAAAAGCATGATGCTTGATGATTTTTTTTTTTCTATTAGATTTTATAAATCTCTTGATTTCTTGAGAGTGATTCACCTCAGCGAGGAGTTGAACATCGCAGGGAGACTCTTATATTTATGCACTAGTTAAAGAAATGGATGTGATAATGATTAGTAGGGGACTAGACAAAAGATGGCATTACCTAGTATGTCTTTCTTTCATTGAAGGTTTGTTGGCAGGATCCTTTCTTGAAGAGCCTAAGTTTCATGGGGAATGTACTAAAATGAGTTAATTAGAAATTCTTAATGTGTGCTCGTTTATTCTCTGGTTGTGCGTGGTATGCTGTCTCTTTAACAAACATTGATACATGTGCTTTTCTTATCTTTCTCTAATTGAAGCCATTTCTTCCTTACTTAGGGTCCAGATTTGGTTATCCATCAAACAAAGAAGTGCCCCAGATAACATGGGGAATGGTGTCCAGAATCAACCTCAGCTAGTGGTAAGTCTCAACATGATGGTATCTTATACAAGTTTCATGGAAACTCCCACTGGAGTGTTTTATTATTTTATACTATACCATCATAGGACCTTGATGAGCGTGTTATCATGTTTGGGAGCTGACAAGAAAGTACTTCATATTACCATCACTGAACAAGAAGCTGAAAAGCAGGTATGTAAAGCAGTACCATGCTTTTCCATATGTTCTTAAATCTTGATAATATAAAATTTGATATGCATATTATGTTATGGAGATAACAGCCCCATTCCATCATTTAAGGTTGTGTTACAAAAAGCTAACAGTGGCAGACAAATTTTTTGAACATGAAACATCTTTTTTTTATAAGTAAGATATTGTATAAAAAGGAAAAATTTTTGAACTAGAAACATGAGGACTATTAACACTCTTTGGTGTCTTGTTCAAGACATTGGCCACAAAAGTAGCTTTTCTAATTGACATGAGATGACCATGGAATACCAGCATCATGGTTCACCTAACTAATGGAATAGAAAAGCATTTGATATTTTATGGGGATCATATTTCATGGGAGTGGATTCTTATGCCCAAAAGAGCATATGATGGTTAGGTCATATCCTTATTAGTCATTTCAAAGATTGGGAGCTGGAGGAGGTAGCGAGATTCCTCCAAGTTCTCCTTGATAAAAAAGTGCTCCCTTGCCTGGAAGATAAGCTTCTTTTGAAAGAGGCTAAGGATGGGCGATTCTTTGTGAAGCTTATGTATAGAGTCTTGGGTTGCCTAAGGGCAATTCCTTTCTCTTTTTGGTCCATTTGGGACCCTTGTGTCCTCACTAAGGTGGGTTTTTTTTGCTTGGGAAGCCTCTTGGGGTAAGGTTCTTAAGTTTGATCAACATAAAAGAAGGGGAAGAGTACTAGCCAATAGGTGCTTCCTTTGTGAAGAAGAGGAGGAAACAACTGAGCATGTTTTAGTGCACTGCCCAAAGGCAAAGATGCTTTGGGTTCTTCTTCTAGACATTGTGGGAGTTAGCTTGGTTTTCCCTTTTTTATTAGGGAAGCTCTACTCTCTTGGCAATTGGCATGACTCCTTTGTGGGTAAGAGGTGTAAAAAAGTGTGGATGGTTGCTCCTCTTTGCCTTTTCTGGATTGTTTGTGGCGAAAGAAACAAAATTGTGTTTGATGATGAGGCTTTGTCGGTTCACAGAATGAAATCCTCTTTTCTTTTTAATATTTGGTCTGGGTCAAAGCTGTACATTGAGGATATGCCTAATTCTTTGTTGGATTTTTTGACTTGGTTGGGGTGTAAATGAGTTTTGGTGGGTATAGCTGAGGGTTGGTGGGTATAGCTGAGAGTTGGTGGTGGTTTTTTGTTTCTTCTCTTTTTTATTCTCTTGTTTTGCTCTTTGGCTCCTTTTTATATACTCCCTATGTACTTTTAGGTAGCCTTGGGGTGCCCATTCTTTTTGTTTTTAATATATTCTTTGTATATATTAAAAAATATTTCTTCGTACCTTTTAGGCCACTACTTTAGCATCTTTCTTTTTTATATACGTATCTTTACCGATAAAAAAAAATATCTTCGTATTTACACAAAAAAAAAAAAAAAAAAATTTGAAGTAATTTATTTTGTTAAAGGCATGATATTAAATATTAAATCCAAATTCTACAAGCTTGAGATTTGAGGAGAGTTGGTCATTTAACATGGTGTCAGAGCCTGGTTTGGCTAGAGGTCTTGGGTTCGAACCATATCTTTGCAATTTATTCTCCATTTGTTGGTTGTTTAACATATTTCTTCATAAAAGAGAAGATTTCATGATTGTCTTGGAAAAGAAGGGACTTCACACATAGTTGATTAACTTTTTTTTTTTTTTTTTGATGAGTAAAACAAAAGAATCTATTAACCACCAAAAAAAGTACAAAAACAGGTTGCCAACCAGTATACTGATAGTATACTTAGAAGTGAGCTGACCAGAAAACAAAAAAAGGAAAAGGGAACAAAAAACCAAAGGACCACCCACCATCACTCAAATACACCCCTCCTCCTCATCTACAACCCAACCAAGTCAAAAATTCCAGTAAAGAATTGTTTCTATCAATGCTATACACATTGAACCAAGACAACAAATAATTGATAAAGGTTGTCTTCATCCTATTAACAGAGGAAGCTTCACAATCAAAAGCCACCTTATTCCTTTCACACCAAATATTCCAGAAGAGGCATAAAGGGACTGCCTCCCACACTTTTTTTACGCTTCTTTCCCACCTAGGCACCTTGCCAAGAGATAAGGGTTTGATGAACAGAAAAAGGGAACACTCAGCTAGCTTCAAAGATAGCTAAAACAAACTCCTAAAGCAACCTTAGTCCTTGGTAGTGCACTAATAGGTGCTCCACAGTTTCCTCCTCTTCCTTGCAAAGGAAGCACCTATTTGCTAAGGCTCTGCCCCTATGCTTGAGCTGATCCAACGTTAACACCTTACCTAAGAGGCCTCATAACAAAAAAGCTTACCTTAGTGGGAACGTAGGGGTTCCAAATTGACCGAAACGGAATTGCTACAGCAGTGGATTGATCCAGCAAACTGTATATTAACTTAACCAAAAAACCACCTGATTTAGACACTTTCAAAAGAAGATTATCCACCAGGCAGGGGGTAACTTTCTTATTTTGGATGGTTTGCATAAACCTCTCCACCTCTTCTAACTCCCAATCATTGAAAGATCTTGTAAAGCTCAGGGACCAGCTTCCTCCCTCCCTTGTGCTATCCCACACTTCCGCCACCAATGCATCTTTAGGGACAGCCAGCTGAAACAGAAAAGGGAAAGAGAGGCACAAAGCCTCTTCCCCACACCATAAATCATTCCAAAAGCTGATCCTCCTACCATCCCCAACCAAGAACCTAGCATTAGGTAGCTGGGTCTCCCACTCATTTTCTAATTCTTTCCTTAGACATAGCTTTTCTTTCTTTCTTTTATTTTTAGATTATTTAAATATTTTCTTTCTTTTATTTAAATATTTAAATATTTAAATATTTTTAGATTAATTGGGAATGGGTTAGTACAAATAGTATTAGAAATCCCGAGGGGTAGCTCAGTTGGTCTAAGGCATTGGGGTTTAATCCAATGAATAATGATCACTAGTTTGAGTCCCCTCATGGCCAGTGGAGGTTTACTTGTCGATCGTTAAGCACAAGGTCTCATGGGATTAGTTAAGGTGTGTGTAAGTTGGCTTAGACATCCACAGTTGGCTAATACTCATATATATATATATATATATTAGGCTATCCTTTGACCTTAATATAGGAGTGTGTTTAGCTTTCTCTATAAGAGAGTATTGTTTGTTTGGCGGGCTTGAATCCAAAATCCTACACAATGAGGATGTTGTGTCTTGATGAAGAGGTGAATGTGATATTCCACATCAAATAGGTAAAAAAAATGTCATGCTATTTATGTATAAGTTTTCTTAGTTATGTGGATGCATTTTATAGCTTTGAGGACCTTTTGGGGCTCTAAATGGGCAATATCAACATGGGCGGACATTACAATGACAATATATGGAATTAAATTAGACAAATATAATTCAAACTAACATTGATTTTTGAGTTTGAAACAATCATACTTTTGAAACAACATGGAGGGATGGTGCATAGGTGTACATAAGGTTATTAAATTATTTAACCTGATTAAATATTTGGAATTACACCTCTTAAATACAATGCCTATGTCTATATAGTAAGCAAGGATGGAAAAATCAGGATATATCATTGAAATATCAGTGACTATCTTAAGTGTTGTCAAACTTGACCTCTAGGCTGATATCAAGCTCAGGTTATGTTTGATAGAAAAAATCGGGAAATATGGAAGTTTTGTCCAATAAATCAATGAAATGGGTTTAAGATGAAGTATCGGTGTGATGAGTATCGTGAAGTGTCACATGTGTTGACTTTTGAATAATTGCAATGTTGATTTTATCATTGTGATTTGTCGTAAAAAATTGGTAAATATCATGATTTATTATCGATATTATGGTGATTTATTGGCCGAATTTTCTGAAAAATAAGAAAGAAAGAAATAAAAAAAAAGGAAAAAAAAGCGAAGATGGGAGAGGAAGTAGAAAAACGAAGAGAGGAAAGAAAAAGAAAATGAGAAGAAGATGGGATCATTGAAGAGGAAGCAGTCTTGCTATCGCTTGGAGAAAGAAGAAAAAAAAAAGAGATGGGAGAGGAAGCAGTCGGCAGTCTCTCCGCTTGGAGAGAGGAGGCTGCAAAAATATTATGTGACTTTTAGGGTTTAAGTGGAATGAATGGTGGCGATGTGTTTGCAAAATATGGATGGCTTAGATCAAATATTCTAAAAGGAAGATGATGGGCTGAAAAGAAAAGGGCTAAAAGAGTCAAATAATCTTAAAAAAATAGATTATTTAATTTTTATAATTTCAATTTATCCATTTGTGTTTTACGGTAAAAATAAATTGAGAAAGTAATAAATTTTCTCTATATTATAAAAAATCTGAATTCTTATGTGATAATTTAAAATGTGGGAATATTACAATAAAAAAGCTATTATTAAAAGCCTATTAGCACTAAAAAAATTTATTTTATGTGGTGTCTATTGTTTCGGTTTACTTAATGGATTATTTTGTTAACTTGTCAGATTAACTAACAATGTCAACAAAGTGTTTGATTAGAGATAAAGATTAAAATATCTTTGTTTAGCAAAAAAAACCCAAGTAGAGACCTTCAAATATAGAAACTGTGATCTAAAAAATAAAAACTGATTTTGATTTAAGAACTATTTTAATGTATTCTCTATATAAATTATTATGAATATTGTCTTTATTTTTACACTTTTTCAAAGTATTTTTGTTAATGTTTATTTTATCGATATTCATATAAAAATATCGCTAATATATATAAGTATATTCTTGAAATCCCAAATATAAAATATATCATCAGAAATCGATATTTGGATCTTTGTTAGTAAGTCAATGGCTTGAAAATATCAACTAACAATATAAAATGAAGAAGAAAATTTTTTTAATGTGCGAAAGCCTTAAAAAGAAAAACTAGGGGACCTTATGTGGTTGAAATTGGATGTAATGATTACCATAAGTTATGCGCATTACTGATCCAAAACCTTATATGGACTTATCACTTCGAACCTGGTATATGCAAATGCACCTGTTTGTCTCTAGGAATGCAAGTGCTGTGCCTTTGTGATCCCAAAAACATTGAGGCAACTCTATGAGCACCCAAAACAAAAGATGGATGTGTTTATAGGTTTTTTGTTTGTCAAAATCTTTCAAATATTTTTCATGAAGGAACCAGATTTTTGAATGAAAAAAAGGAAGAAACATTTCCAATTCTCTCTCTCTCCCTCTCTCCCTCTCTCCCTCCCTCTCTTTCCCTCTCTCTCTCTTTCTGTCTTTCTTGCTCTCATAAATATTGTAGCAGAGTGTACTTAAAACTATGGTTTTAGAAGAAAAATTCATTTTATCTGTATTTAGATAACCAATAATTGGAATAATATATATTTTTTGATAAGTACACAAATTTGTCCTTGTAGAAACAAGAAGGGAAGAATTGGAGGAATAAATTCCTTGTATTTTTCCATTGATCTAAACATGTATAAAAAATACTAGAGCTAGGTATATATGATTGGTAGGTCAATCTAACATTCCTAATTAGTTTCACAACCTACAAGTGAAGTGTGGAAAACCGAGTATGTGTTAGGAACTAAGGAGGAATCGGTTAGGAGTTTGGTTTTTTGAATTTGTTTGCTTGTATATTGTTATAGTATGTAATTACTTTACTTATAGGATTTGTATCTGGTTAGGAACTTATAGAGTTTGTAACATATTTGGAATGAGTTTGTAACATATTAAGAATGATAGATTAGCTTCCATATTGTGTATAGTCCTCCTCTTGTATTTACGGATGGATTGAATCGATGAAGGATGAAGTTTTTTATTCACAAAAGCTTCATGGTATCAGAGCCACCTTTGGTGCTTTAGGAACCCTAGAAAAAAAATCTTTTCATCCATTTAAGCTTCCTAGTCGAGCATGGCAGCAGACCACCAAATTCCAGCCAATTCAAATGTAACTAGTCGAGAAATGAAGAATGACTACAGTCCCACCATTGTAGAAAATGTTTAATTCCCAATTACCAGCCACTGGCTTAATGGGAATAATTACCTGCAATGGTCTAGTTCGGTGTTTATGAACATCAGCGGAAAAGGGAAGGATGAGTATTTGACAGGAAAGATTACTTCTCCAAGGCCCAAAGATGCCTCTTACAGGAAATGGAAATCAGAAACAATATGAGTCTTGGTTCATCAGTTCAATGGTGAATGAGATCGGAGAGAATTTTTTACTTTATGAGACAGCGGATGAAATTTGGGAGGCTGCTCGTGGATTCTACTCCACCAAAGACAGCACTTCAGCCATTGTTGGTCGAATCTATGAATTAGGCTTGCCCCAATGAGTTGAATGCACGTATTATAATGCCCTTTCCTGTCTTTTGTAGCAACGATACCTTTGAAGAGCATGGTTGGAGTATCGGGAGATACGGAATCTGGTAGTTATTTAGAGAACTAGAGAATCATCAATTTTCTTGTTGGCTTAAGCAAGAACTTAGATGAAGTCCGAGGTAGAGTACTAGCCATTAAACCCTTGCCAAGTATTAGGGAAGTGTTTTCAAAGGTTCGAAGGGAGGAACTTAGGAAACGAGTGATGCTAGGAGATGTGCCAAATCTTAACAGCCCAGAAAATTCATGTGAATCAAGGTGATGGGATGATGAGTGCGTTCTGGGCCAGTGTACGTAGAACATATTTCTGGGATTCGCAGCCAATGATGGAACCGACGAAATAATATAAGAGTCAAATTGGGATCTGACCTCCGGTAGAATAAATCGCAAATCATGTTGTACAAGACATGAGCTGAGAAAATGTTGGGCTATAAAACCTTTGATCGATATAAGTGATGAGTGATACGTTACTGAATTTGATCTGTCTCGAGTTGTGATTCCCAGCTAGATCACACTGAGAAATCTATTCAGGTTCTGACCCATACAAGGGGAAACTTAATTGTAAGGAATATGGATGGATCATCTCAAAGTAGGGTATTTAGTTAGGTTTATCGCGTGATAAACTTGTGTTGAAAACCATGCCTTATGTCCCTAAATTGGCTTGTAACCTACTGTTAGTGAGTAAATTGGTGAAAGATCTTAATTGCATTGCTAAGTTTACCTCTGATTTCTATGAATTTCAGATTTTGTACTCGGAGAAGATGATTGGCGAGTACTGGAGTTTGTCAAGTCGAGGCTCCTATCAACTCAAAGGGACTGGATCTCTACAGAGGCCAACTCACAAGGCTGCCGTCTATCAGTTCAAGGTCATGTTTGATTCAGTGGAGGTGAGAAATTATGTTGTGTCATTATCGTCTAGGATACCCAAATTTCGTGTATCTTCAAAAATTGTTTCCTTCATTATTCATCATTAAAAATCCAAAGTTGTTTCAATGTGAAGTGCGTCAGTATTCTAAGCATTCCCACACTCCTTATCATATTCAGCCTTACAAGTCATCACATCCATTCTCATTAATATATAGTGATGTATGGGGGCCATCTAGAATAAAAAATATAAATGGTACTCGATAAGTTTAGATTCTCTTTGTGGATAATCACGCACAAGTCAACTTGGTTTATTTCTCAAGAAAAATGAGTTAATATTTTCAAGATTTAATACCATGATCAAACTCGGTTTCAAACCCAGAAATCAAGTCTACAAGGCGATTATGCTAAAGAATATTTTGGGAGGGGATCATGAGAGAGTATCTTTCAAAACAGGGATAAAATCCATCAAAGCTCATGTGTTGATACCCCACCAAGCAAAATGGGGTGATCGGCGCAAAATAGACACATCTAGAGGTTGGCAGTCCTCTTGTATTCAACACAAGTAATCTGGCATTTACGGGGGAGGCGGTTCTTACTGCAACCTACCTTATCAACTGAGGATGCCATCCGCAGATTCTAAGGTTCCAAACCCCAAATCCTTTCCTCATACTCGAGTCATATCCACTTTTCATACTAAAATTTTGGGTGTTATGTGTTTGTCCTGTCCTCTCAACTTTGTTGCAAGCTTTGATCCTAGAGCCACTTATGTGCATTTTCTTGGGAATTATTGACCATAAAAGTACAATACTGTGTCTAAAACTATACGTTTTTATAGTTCTATGGATGTCATGTTTTTGGCTCCAACCTTTTACCCAATCTGATGTTCGGAGGAGAATTGCACTCCAAGAATATCAGTTTGCAGGAAATAGAGTCTCGATCATCTCTAGTTCACTAGGCGGCTCTCCCACGCTGAAGTCCTCTTGTCCATTCTACAGGAGTCTAATCCCAATTTTAAGGAACATTTCTAGTCTAACTCCGTCCCATTAACCCTGGAAAATCATGTTCCTAATGATTCTAATGAGTCATTGCAGCAACCAAAAACATGTGAGTTCCATGTCTATACAAGGAGATGTAAGCAACAATTTGAGAAGCCCCTACAGCCATCCTTGCATGGCTAAGATTCTGATATGGCACCATAATTTGCACAATTACAAGGTAATTCCAATCTTGAGTTCTGTTAAGGTTTAGTCTCCTAATCCATTTGATTCTTTCTATGTCTCTCTTTGAACCGCCTAATTAGACTAACTCTATTCCCTTTTTCCCTGCTCTTAGAGTATAATATATGTGTTTCCTCATTTTGTAAATTAATGAGAATCAATGTATTCCTTTTCTCTCATTATGGTATTAGAGCCATAAAGAGTTTGAGAATACTAGGGTTAAGGTTTCGTCAGTATTAATTCGATTAAATGTTGATCGAAGATTGTTTCCGCAATCCCGGGGTCATGCAGTCTTCACGAAGCCTCATGGAAGCGAACCATCATCGGAGAACCTTTGCCAGACAACTTTTAAGTAAAGTTTGCCAGTGACCTCCATTTTGACGAAGGCACCTTGTGGACTCCCATCAGATCTTCGGTGGAAGCCTCAGGAAAATAGCATGCCTGGCTCACACTCGTAGATCTCGGCGCATAGTGCCTTTCGGCGCGTGTAACCTTTGTTTTGCATCGCCTCCCTATCGGCCGAGGTGCGTGCGTCGTAGACAAGCCCATCCATCCACTTCACGCGTCCCAGGTAGTGGAAGAAACCTTCTTTTGGTTTTCTCTCCGACCAGCATTCTTGCGTTTTTCTTGTCGCTTGGATCTCCCATTGTTTTATTGTTTCTGGGCTCTACGACATTTCGGGACCTTAGGAGTTATTTACATTTGATTCTACACTAATTTCTCTTCTCTATGGGTTGAAAAGACTATACATGGGCTGAATTGGGCTTGCAGTCTTTTGTATACAGAACTCCCTATAGTTACACTTGGATAAACTCGCAGAGTGAAAATTATCGGCCGTGGGCGGATTACGAGTGTTTGGTTTATTGGTAATGAATGTGAGGATCATCTTACTGCTGCTTGAGACCTTGAAGTATTCACGAGATAAACGTCTTGATGGAAAAAAAAGCGAGTGCCTTTTCTGCTGCACGCAATATTGTTGGGCAATCTATTGAGACTCTATATAATATTAGGGCCAGTAAGCCTTGCTACACTCTACAATCGGGTAAAGAGCGTACCTTTAACGATGTTGCGCGTCTCTGCAGGAGTAATATCCTCCATCGCCAATTTAGGCTTGACTGCGTATGGATATATCTTCTTATGGTGAGCGAATGTTTGCCGCCCAAGAATGAACTGTTTCCTATTTTGCGAGTCCTAATACTAAGATTTCCCTGTCCAAGATGGATCAAATCTTTATGATCATTCTTGTGCTTAACCTCGGGCCAGATTTTGAGAACATTTGGAGCAGTCTCATGGGCTTGGATTATTCCGGACCCATTGGGCTCTTGCTCGATTACCGCCCTTCACCTCCACGCATCAATCATGTGATATGAGATTACAGACCTTACGTGATGGTTTCTCGGTCTCTTTCTCGAGGTGATTCTAGAGGTGGACGCGGTAGCTTAGCAGAAGTGAAGGACAGAATCCTGTACATCTTGCCGTAGGCTTGGACACGTGATCGATCTTTATCGAGTTCGTGGCGGAAACCTCCTCATCTTCACTCATTTGGCAGTCTCTGATCATTCAGCATCATTTAGTTCATCTCGAGAGCTCATCCACACCTTAAAATTCGTGTTACACCAGTGAATATGAGGAGTACCTTCGTCTCACTCAAGCAGTCAAATCTTCCTCCATTTGCTTACATTTGCCCGGAGCCGGTAATGTCTACCTTGCCTTACATTCATCGGCACCTTGGATCCTTGATCTTTGGAGCCTCGATAATATCTGCAGTAATAGACCTTTTTCTTCTCTTACCTTTCTGTCTCCTTTACCTATAATTATCTTAGCTAATGGTTCTCAAACCATAGCTAAAGGCATTGGCTTGGTTTGTCCCCTCCCTTCCTTGCCCCTTACCTCTGTACTTTATGTTCATAATTTTCCTTTTAATCTTATTTCTATTAGTAAGTTGACTCGTGATCTTCATTGTGTGTGCCCTTTCTGACCTGCTTAGGGCCAGGCGTACGAGGAAGACGATTGACATTGGATATGAGTCACAATGCCTCTTTCACCTCATTTCGTGCTCTTTGTTACACTTCTTGCACTTAATAGAAGCTCCTCTCCTCCTTCCTCAGTCGTCTGATTCATCGAGCCTCTTGAGTTTTGGAAGAATTTGGTTCCTCGTTTTCTAGTTTATCTTCGCTTGAGTGTAAGTCTTGTCAGCTTGGGAAACATACTCGTGTCTTGTTCCCAAAGCGTTTAGATCCTCGGACAAAGTCTCCTTTTGAGCTTGTTCACACTGATGTTTGGGGTCCTTCTTGGTCTACCTCTACTTTAGGATTATTGCTTTCATTACTTTTATGATTCTGATTATTCTCGATGTACTTGGTTATTTTTAATAAAAACTCGAGTTGAGTTATTTTCTATCTTTGAATTTCATCTTGAAATTCGCACTCAATTCAATACTTATTCGTATTCTAAGAAGTGATAATGCAAAATAATATTTCTCTACACCATTCTCTTCTTTTATGTCTTCCCAGGGATTAGCAGTAATAAATCACTTGTCTTGCTCCTCAGCGGAGATGGAGTGGTTGAGTGTAAATTGTCATTTGGATGAGGCATTTCGCCTCTCCTCCTCCATCATAAGGTTCACCAACGTTTCACAGGGGATGCTATCTCAGAGCACTTTGTTATTTATTTGTCGTATGCCCTCCTACGGTTTTTGCATGATCGGATCCCTCATTCTATCTTTACCTACTCGACCTCTCTTTTTTATCTACCACTCCTGTGTCTTTGGTTGTATTTGTTTGTTTCATATTCTCACTCTGTGAATAAAGTGACCTCTCTGACCCTGAGAGTGTGTCTTAACTTGGGTTATTAAAGCGCCCAGAAGAGGTTATCGTTGTTATTCTCTCAATACTAATCATTACTTTATCTTTCTTTGATGTCACGTTCTTTGAAGATTCCTCCTTCTTCTCTCTAGCGATGCGTCCTTGCCATCCCAGATGTCTTATCTGATTCCTCTTGTTTTGCCTCTCCCAGATTTCCCTTCCCCACCTCTACAGATGTTGTAACTCGCCAGCCAGGTCTATACCATTGTCCTCGTCTCCTCTGAGCCTCGTGTTATTTCATCTCTTATACTTTACCCAGTCATCTCTTGCTCGGGTTACATGGCCGTGCGACCAGTCCCTACTGTGCTTAATTCGGAAGGTACACTCTCTTAGCCACAATCTGTTTATAATTTTTCTTAGCTTTCATTGTTTATCTTTACCTTTGTTTCGCCTTGTCTTATCTGCCACCGTAGCTTGATGACTCTCTCATGGGTTGGAAGCAGTGTGTTGAGAAATAGGAAGTACTCTTTACTCTGATGACACATGGGAACTTGTCGCTCTTCCTCTGGCGGAGTCTCTTGTACAGTTGTGGTCAGTTCATACGGTGAAGGTGGGACGATGGTCGAGATTGATCGAACTTAAGGTCAGTTTGGTTGTAAGGGGTACGCCGGCAATATATTTCAGACTAATGATTACATTTTCTCCCGTTGTGGTGCCTTTGTTCGCTTACTTCTTTATATGATTCTTTATCGTTCATGGCCTGCTTTTGATTAGATATCAAGAACGCCTTTCTTCGCTAGTCGTCTCGTCGAGAGGTTTATATGGTATCCACTGGTTGCTGTTAACAGGGAGTATGGTTTCGTATCTGGAGTCGTCGTTGTATATGAGTGCAAAACAGTCATAAACTTAGTTCATCCCAGTTCTTTCAGTGGTTGGGGAGTTTGGTATGATTCGAAGCGCAACAGACCATTCCATTTTTTATCATCATTCATTTACTGGAGAGTGTATTTACTTGATTGTTTATGTGAATGATATTCATTCACAGGCCTTGCCAGAGATGAAGTCTGTGGAAACTAAAGCAAACTATGTGTGCTCAAACAAAGACTGGGGGAAACTCAAGTATTTTACAGCGATGAGGTAGGCTGATCCCCAATTCGGAGTGGTTATTTACCGAAGGAGTATCGCTTAGATATGTTGACGGATAACTGGAATCTTAGGTGTAAGCTGTGGGCTCTCTGTGGATCAGAATGTGAGCTTGTACCGTCGAGGAGCTTCTATGAGATCAGGGAGATATCGGCGACTTGTGAGTAAGCGAACTATCTCGCATCACTCAGCGCCCTGTCTAGTTCTGTGGCGTAGTTAGCCGGTTCCTCGTCACCTTGTGATACTCAGCGGAATGCTATAGTTCGTATTCTCAGTTATATCGAAAGACACCCGGGTTAAAGGTGTTGAAGCGAGAGAATTAAATCTCGAGGTTCTTGAATCTGATGATGTGGCCCAGGCGGGGACTCACGCGAGATAGACGTTTTACATTAGGGTGTTGTGTGTTCATTGGAGGTAACTTAATATCACAGAGGCCAAAAAAAAAGTTGCTGTACAGCGGATCCGGTCTTTGACGAAAGTGAAGCCATGTATAGCGTGTATTTATCTGGGTGTTGAAACTATCTTCTCGAAATTTAAGATTTGGGAAGGATGAACAAATGAAGCTTATATGTGATAATCAAGCGCGCCGTATTTCATCTAACCGAGTTTTTAATGGGAGGACCCAAGCAACGTCGAGTGGTTAGCTGTGAGAAAGAAAATGTATATTGGGATGCATATCTACTAGTTTTGTCAACTCCCTGACCAGTAGTGAATCTTGACTATTCTTGAGATCTTTCTGGAATCAAAGTATGTGTGAGCTTTGGTCTTTTTGGCGCTTTATCTTTTAAGCTTGGGGGAGTGTTAAGGTTTGGTTTCCTAATCCATTTAGGATTCTCTTCCTTCTCTACACCCCTAGTCCTCCTAAATTCAAGACTCCTTTCAGTTTCGCTTTTTCCATAACACTAGAGTATAAATATGTATGTTTCCTCCTTTTGCAAATTAATGAGAATCAATGTATTCCTTTTCTCTCAACAAGTTCATTTCAACTGGTCATAAGGATGATATTGAGATGGATCACAATGGGCATGTTTACGAAGAAATTAATGACAGGCCTATTGCCTTGAGGAAGGGAAAGAGGACATGCATCGAGCATTCCATTCACAATTTTCTTTCACATGGGAAATTATCTCCTATTGTTAGCTCTCTTGATGAAGTACAGGTACCAAGATCAATTCATGAGGCCTTAAGGATACCAGAGTGGAGAAAAGCGGTTCTAGAGGAGGTTAATGCATTAGAGAATGTAGAAATTAAGAGGAGAAGAGTTGGAGGAATGAATTCCTTGTGTATTTTTCATTGAGTCATCATACATAAATATACAAGAAGGTTAGGCTATACCTTATGTAAGATGATCTACTCTACCTAAATGGTTACAACCCTATAAGTAAAGTATCCTAATAAGATACAAACCAATATGTTAACATACTATAACCGATATGTTAAGTGAAGACCGGGTTAGTTATCTATGTAATAAGTTGAGCATTGTTCTCCTGTCTTCGCATGTTCTGTAGAAATCAAACAAGTTGAATTTTCTCACGGGTGAAATGTGTCTATCTACATGTGTTGATTCAGTTCACATGGAAAATAAGATCGGAAATATGAATGCACTTGCACAGTCATCTGCTAGAGCTCTGTTTGGGCGAGGTTTTAATACCCTGACTTTCGCGAAAGTTGATGGAGCCACAAAATCGCGCGTCTGGTGTGTCATTGCTATCTTAGATTTTCTGTAGATAGAATGTGTACATTTTTCTTTCTTGTGAAGTAATTCTCAACAGACATTTATAACACAAATAGACCTTTGTCTTCTTTAGATCTTGCATAATGTGGTAAGCAGCTTGGCTATTATGCTGTGATTCTTTGTATAAAATACCACGTCTCGGGACTCCTTTGAAGTAACATAGAAATTTGTTCTACATTGCCAAAGTGAAATGTTGGAGAAGGCGTGTATTGAACTCTGTATTACAACAAGTATCTGATATCAAGGCATGTTACTATAAGGTAGTTCGGCTTACGAAATAACATACATATGCCGGGGTCTTTGAGAATAATTTCTTGCCTCTGGTAAGATGTGGAAAAACTGGTGCCATAGGGACTTGCATGACTTCTTCTTAACTTTCTTGTTTCAAGCGATAGAATGTGACACATATTTCGCTTTGAGATAAGAATTCCACGTTTATCAGCATCATGAAGTATTTTAGCATGCCTTAGTCGCTGTGTGAAATTGACCATGAAGGACTTGAGTGAATATACTTGCCATATCATCCTTAGTAATGATATGCTCATCAACATACACAATTAAGAAGATGACATTTGGCAGAGTTTTTATAAAGGCAGAGGTAGTCGTTTGCTCTTACCATGGACTGTAATCACTTCACTAATTTTTAAATCAAAGAAAAGGACTTGTTTTATATAATGGTGTTTTGAGACAACAAAGAATCTTTGATCTCCTGAGCAACAAACCAGGAGTTGCTCTATGTAAAACCTCTTACGCAGATCCTATGAAGAAAAAGACATTTTAATAAATGATGGAGGTCCCCGATATGGTGTTACTAGAGTATAAACATTTGAATAGAGTCAGGTTGGAAAGCTTAGGAAAAGTATCAGAATAATCGTGGAGTGCAAGCGTCTGCTTTGGCAATGAGGCGGAGTCTTGTACAGCAATTGATCCATCGAGATTAACCTTCCTTTATGTAAACACCGGCCCCAGGCAGATGAGTTTCTTCCCCGGCGGGTAGCAGCGCAATTCCCGAAGTACCAGTATCGGATGGGCATCTATCTCGCTATCATTGTGCTACGCGTCTGGATGAGCTAGGGTTTCAGAAACGTCGTAAAGCAATGAAATAAAGTCCAAAGATCCAATAAATGAACAAGAGTGGGATGATAAATGGTTATAAGAACAAAAGGAGGAAATTGGATGAGCACACTGACGTTGACCTTTACGGAGAGCAATAGGAAGATCATCACTGAGAATTGGATATGATGTTGAAGTAGCTAGTGAAGGGCTCAAGACTGGTGGGCGTTGGCGTCGAGCGTAGACCTGAGTGATAAAAGGCTTTGTCAGAGGAATGAGACGGGAGTGGCTGAACAGTATAAACAAACAAATTATCACACTCCCCCTAACTAGTGTGGAACGGGTCTTGAGAAAAAGAAGTATTCTCAAGAAAGGTGACATTAGCAGAAACCAGGTATTTGCGAAGACTAAGACAATAACACCTATACCCCTTCTAAACTCAAGAGTAATGTTGAGTGACCAAAGTTGTTGATTGACTTAGCTACCAAAGACTATTGATCAGTCCCCAACAGCTGAGCCAAAAAAACTTCTTGTTGTTCCCAAGTTGTTACTCTTTTCTTACTCTAAACTATTTAAAATTCAACTTGGTCTCTTCTTTACCAATCCGTCCCGATAATAATAAAGTGGTTTAGTCAAATATCGTTCCCATGAGGATCATTACAGGAAATTTCAAGATTAAGTGCTCATTTCACCTCAGAAAGGAATCTCACTATTTGACCTCAAATTTCTGTTTTGTCTGCTTAGTAAGCAATTAATGTGTTAAAATCTTTGAAATATGATTAACTATATTTTGAAAATTAGTAGTTTCTTTGATTTGAGTAAACATTGGAAAGGAATTGACTAATGTAAACTATTCCAGTTCCTCAGCTTCGTTGTGATGTTCATTCAGTGGTTATAGACATTTCTGTGAAGAGCACATGGAGGCGTAATGGGATCTTGAGGTATTTAAAGTGCTCTAAGGCGGGGTTATTTTTTCTGAAAATAGGGTGAAGGCATGATTTTTTCATAATGCGATTGAGCGGTCTGACCATTGTGAAACGATCAACTGAAGTGTCCTGCTTTGTTTGGGGTAATTTGGTGACTTGGAAGGTAGAGACGTGGTGTATGGCTAAGGGGTTGGAAATATCGGTTTCGACGAATATATCGGTACTTGGATTTTATGGATATATCGGAGATATATCGATGAATATTTTTACATGAATATCGATATATCATAAATTAACAAAAATATTTTGAAATTCATGGAAATACTCTAAAAATTGTAAAAATGACATTAATAATCAAATATATCATTGAAATTAAATTATGATAGACTTTAAAATCGAGAATGAAGATACATGTGACTCCATTGCAACATTTGATGGAGAGGATTCAACCTTGGAAGACAATACTCATCTGCGAGAGCGTGATTTTTGATAATATTGATTATAGGATCGAATATATCATCATGATGTATTCGACTTGTATCGGCTACTCCATGGATAGGAAATTAGGGTTCATCCACGCGTCTTTCGTTTGAATATTAATAACATGAAAAATTAATTTATTAATATATTATTACTAAATTAAACTAATTTAAAATATTAAAGCCGTAGAATACTATAAATTTATAATATGCATACACAATATTAACTAATATATAACTTGATTTCAAATATTAACTAACGCTAAATGTTAATTTATTAATATATTATTCTTAAATTAACTAATTTTAATCATAAATCATCCAAACCTGACTATCTAGAAAAGAAAAAAATTGGAGTGAAATGAAGATTGGATATGGATAGAGAGAATTTGTGATCCAATGGAATGATTTTAAGAAGTATTTATAGAATTTTACAGGTCGAAATAAATAGTTGGATGGTGAAACGATAACATGATTTAATTATAGTAAATTGGATTTGGTTTTGAATTTAAAATCCGATCTGGATATAGATCTTCTTTAAACCATTGGGATCGATCCATAGCAGTTGGATTAAGTTGGGATTTCAAATCGATGGAACCCTGGATATATGCGATATATCTAATATCGATATATACCGATATTTTCGCAAAAGAATTTAACCCGACAAGTGCTTGTATACATACACGATAATTTTCCACGATACATCGGTTTGATATTGATATATCAGCTATATATCGCCGATATTATCGATTTTTTCTTGATTTTTCCAACATTGATTATTGATGGCCAGATGTCGTTCGGCCCTTGCTCGATATCGATATATTGGCGATCTCTTAGACATATTTTAAACCACTTCAGCGCAGGTTTCTAGCGAAATTCGAATTGAGCAGCACTTGGAATATGTGAAGGAATGTGGTTGAAGAGAATTTGTAATGAGTTAAAAATTCCTTTAGTGGAGTTCTCAGAAAGTGTTGTGTGACGATCAATCAGCATTTCTTAGATTTTGGCAGAACCCCGGTGCACCATGATAGGACTAAACATGTGAGATAGGCCCAGGCGACATGAGGGAGAAGATTGAAAGGAAATATTGTCAAGTTTCCTTCCCACATTTATGCAAGGACATCAAACATGCAACATTCTCACCAAAGCTTTAGCAGAAGAACATTGAATATCAGTGTCAAGCTTGGATTGTATAACATTTACAATCTAGCTTGAGGGGGAATGTGGAAAACTGAGTATGTGTTAGGAGGAATAAGTTAGGAGTTTGGTTTTTTGAATTTATTTACTTGTATATTGTTATAGCATGTAATTACTTTACTTACATGGTTTGTATCCGATTAGGACTTATAGAGTTTGTAACATATTAGGAATGATATATTAGCTTCCATATTGTGTGTAGTTCTCCTTTTGTATTTACAGATGGATTAAAACAATGAAAGATGAAGTTTTTCATTCACAAAAGCTTCATAAAGTATATATTTACATTCTATAATACTCCCCCTCAAGTTGGAGCTTAATCATGTCTAACTTGTTATATAGATAATTAACTCGATCCCCACTTAGAAGAACTTGTGAAAATATCTTAGCTGTTCTCTGTAACTTCACATATCTTTGTGAGATCAATCAGTTGTATTTTCATGAACAAAATGACATTCTATCTCCAATGTGTTTAATTAAAACTCAAATATAGGATTAGGCCTTGTGTAGATGAGCTGGTTGTCTGCTTGAGATTTCTTTGGAGATAAAGTCTTAATACCCGGCTTCCATGTAGGCGTGAAATCCACATGATTTCACACACAGATTGTGACATTGCTTTGTATTTTGATTTTGCACTCTTGTTTCTTCTTCTTGTGAGGAAGCTAGATTAAAACATGACAACATGACTTAAATGGTTCCTCGTCCTTCTTAGATTTTGTCCAATCAGCATCTGTGAAACATTTAATTCTATTATGCTCATGATTACTATAAAAAATACCACGGCATGGGGCTCCTTTCAAGAAACACAAAATCGATTTCTATGACGCGATGATCAATAGTTGGAGAGGCGTGATGAGCCTGACATTGACGAGTGTGCGATATCAAGATGTGTTATTGTAAGGTGGTTGCCATCACGTCGGTCTTATGTCTACCGGGGTCGAAACGATTCGCCTTCTCTCATAAGAAGTAGGCTTTGTCTTATAGTGGAACTACGTGGCTTTCTTTCACGATTTTCGCATTTAGGACAATAGATCCGACACATATTTCCTTTGAGATAAGAAGATTCCATGTTTCTTTCCCATGCAATGTCGAAAATACTTGTAGTATCCACAATCTTTATTAATGGAATTGGCCATGAAGAAAGAACTTAAGTGATGATATATCCGCCATATTACTCCTAGTAATGACAATATCATCTACATACACAATTACCAAGATGATACTTGCTTCAAAATTTCTGTAAAAGACATAGTGATTAAATTTGCTCTTCTGCATGCAAACTTCTCAATTACTTTACTGAATTTACCAAACCATGCGCCTGGACTCTATTTCAAACCATATAAGGATTTATTGAGACGACAAACACTACCAATCTCCCCTTGAACAACAAACCCTAGAGGTTGCTCAATATAAACTTCCACAGCCCAGTCATGATGAAAAGCATTGCAATATCAAGGCGATGGAGGTCTCGCCATGAGTGTGCATCGGAGATACTAAATCGTGAATAGAAATCGTCTTGACAAGCTGGGGAAGGTATCTGTAAATCCACCTGCTAGGTCTGAACATACCCTTGCCTTATGAGGCGTGCTTGGCTTTGCTTGGCTTGAACCATCGGGATTAACCTTATTTGCAAAAGCCACGACAACATCGATGACTTTCTTCCCTGACAAGTAAGCGTATGCAAGTCAAAGTCCCAAGTCCCATTGTCATTCAGAGCATCCATCTTCTCTATCATAGCACTATGCCAACTGGGATGAGATAGGGCTTTAAAAACATTGTTAGGCAATGAGATAGAGTTTAAGGATGCAATAAAAGAACATGAATATGATGACAAATGGTTATAGGAACAAAATGAGGAAATTTGATGAAACAACGTGGTTTTTACGGCTGCTGAAGAAGCAATAGGAAGATCATTGCTTTGGATGTGGGATCTAATAGATGCAAAGCTAACTAGTATTGGACTCGAGGCGGGGGGTTTGGCGTCGAGTACTTGAGTAATGGGAGGTTAACGGGAATGGGATTTGGGTAGGAACCCGATGGGAAACATAATAAACGATAAATCTGGCTCATCCCCACTCCCCACGACTTATAACGGTAAACGAAAAGGAAAACGGGGTAGTCTCGAAGAATGCAGCAGCGGTAGAAGCGAGTAACGTTGAAGAGTGAGACAATTACATATATACCTTTTTTGAACACAAGAATATCCTAGAAAGAATACGCTTTAAGGAACTTCGGATCAAGTTTATAGACTTGAGGACGGACATCCCTGTTGAGAGAAAATGAATACTCACAAGATTCTCTGTTTAAGGAGATGTAACATACGTATTTATGCATAGTGTTGAGGCGAAAAAGGAAACAAAGTTAGAATATTTATTAATTTGAAGAAAAGAATCACAAATGGATTGAAAGGCTAAGCTTAACACTCCCACAGTTGAATATGAATCAAAAACGAGCTTGTCACATGTTACTTTATCTAAAACCTCTACAAGAGACTTAAATAATATATTCTAGTTGGTCATTAGAGATGATAAACTAGTGATATTAATCTTCAAATCCCAATCTTCTACTGATAAATGTGATCATTTCTGATGTGTTTGAGTGTTCTCATGGCTTGGATTAGATGAAATATGAAACAACTTGATTATCGCATATAAAGCTTCATCGATCATCATTCCCAAATCTTAGTTCTTGATTGAGATGGCAATGTATGAGTTCGCGTATTCTTGGAGGCCAATGACACAAATCTCCAGAACTAATAGCCCAGATCACATTCTTGCATGCTTGTTTTTTTGCTGATGTCAGGATATTAGTTACCTAATGAATACCGGATATCGATGTAGAATGTCATACGTAGTAGGCACGCCGGAGTTGCATTCTTTGGCGATAATGCGGGTATGATCCATGTTCTCCTCTGACGCGCCCGACTTGGTGTTCTTTTGACATAGCGAAGAATACGAACTTCCCAACATCTCAGTATCCGCGAGGTGATTGTAGGCCCGACCCTTACGTTCCACGAAAGAAATATCGAGGCCATTGATGGTAGAGATAGTTCGGTTTACTATCGTCTTCGTATCTCTTAGATCTTGTGAGGCTCCCCTGACTGGTATAAGTTTGGCGTCGGAACCATAAAGGTGTTTCTGAACTTCTGATCCAGTATACGTGTCTTGATATATCGAGGTATGCTTCCTAGAAATAACCGCTGAATTAGACTAAGCTGCTTGTAGCGCCGCTAGAAATGCGAATTTGCCCAGTCTTTTGTGCGAAGTGTTTGAGAAGAATTCTTGTTTGAGTTTATGAATCTCAATATAATCGATTATCTGTAATGACAATGTCATCGCATAAATGATCAAGTAAATACATTGTCTAGTAAATTTATGATGATGGTAAAAGCGAAATGATTACATTGTGCTTGAATCATGCCAAACTCCTGAACCATTGAGCTAAACCTAGTAAACCTTGGCGAGAGGCGTTTCAAACCATATAAGGAGCAGTAACTTGTATGCGAGCGGACTCTCCATGGCTTGATAAAATCAGGCGGTTGCTTCATATAAACCTCCTTGGCGAGATCACCATGAAGGGACATTCTTGATATCCAATTGAAAAAGAGGCTATGAGTGCATAACAGCCATAGAAAGAGCAAGCGAACAAAGGCAATTTTGACTCTTTAGAGAAAAGAAATATCATAATAATTACAGACCGTAATTCAAAGTGTGCCATATAATAAATGACCTTAAGCAATCAAAGCGGCCATCGAGTCTCACCTTTCTTGTATAAATGGCAATGACCAAGCGAGAGACTTGCTAGGTGGAAGAGCGACAAGCTTCCAAGTGCCATTGGAGTAAACGTCATTCTCAGCCATTCTTGTTCGGCTGGATTTGAGAGAGCCTCACTAGTGCTTTTAAGGTGAGGAGCAAAAGAGCGAGTGGAAACAAAAACCAGTAGGGTAAGATCTCTCAGTGAAAAGTGAGAAAATTATAAACAGATGTCGATTAGAAGTAGAGTGGGTACCTTTTGTGCGATAAGTGATCATCAAGGGCAGTTCTGGGCGGAGGCGGGAGATGAGCCTTGGCATAGAAGATGATTCAACGAGGCCACAATAGGAGGACATGGACGGTAGTATAGCTAAAATGGTTGGTCGCGACATCATGGTGGGAAAATCTAAAGATGGTAGACGAGAGGAATAGATGGAACATCAGGAAACTAGAGGGCCTTTGAAGGAGAAGGAAGAATTCTCAAAGAAGGTGACATCAACAGAGATGAAGAGCGATTAATGTCGCGATAATAACAATGATAACCCATATGAAGGGGAAAATAGCAGAAGAGACACATGGCTTTTGGCAGGGATTTGTCTTGCCGAGGTGAGAATATGAACAAAATAGACACGACCCAGACACGAGGAGGGAGGCAGAGAGAGGTTGATTAGGTAGTAAAGACGGAATGAGAGATAAGTCATCACATGAGGATGACATATGATAATGAAATCTTACAGCTAGGAATAGCATCCCCAGCGTTAGGAACCTTATGATGGAGAAGGAGAGTGTGAGTTGTCTCAACTTAATGGTTCTTACGCTCAACCACTCCATTATGTTGAAGAGTGTAAGCACAAGAGGATTGGTGAAGAATCCCATGGGAAGACATATAAGAAGAGAATGGTATAGCGAAATTTTCTTTTGCATTATCACTTCTTAAAATACGAATAGAAGTATTGAATTGAGTGCAAATTTCAGCATGAATTTTTTAAAGATAGAAAATAACTCAACTCAAGTTTTAATTAAAATAATAACCAAACACATTAGAATAATGAATCACTATAAAAGTAGCAAAGTAACAAAATCACAGTAAATGTAGACCTAGAAGGACCCCGAACATCGGTGTGGATATAACGAAATGGGGCTTTATTCGAGGATCTAAATGCTTTGGGGCAGAGACAGTATGTTTCCCAGTGACATGACTCACACTCCAGCGAAGGTAAACTAGAAAATGAGGAACGATTTCCCGAAAACTTGGAAAAACGGATAGTAAGTCTGTGGAGGAGGAGAGGAGCTTCCGCGGAAGTGCAAGCAGTAGAATAAAGAGGCGAGCTGAGGTGAAAGAGGCCTTGTGACTCATGTCCTATGCGTCGTCTTCCAGTACTTGAGTCTACCCAAAGTTGCGAGTTGTGTGAAAAAGTAAGTACCTGATGAAGGTCGCGAGTCCAACTTGCTAATGGAAATAAGATTAAAGGAAAATGGGAACATAGAAATCTGAGAGGTAAAAAGGATAAAGAAAGGGATGGGACAAGTCGAGGCTAATGCCTTTAGCTATGGTTTGATAACCGATGAGTAATAATGGGTAAAGGAGTTTCCAGTATCAAGGATCTAAGGTGCAGATGAATGTGTAAGTTAAGTAGAAACATTACTAGTCTGGGCAACATAAGCAATAGAGGAAGATTTAGTTGCTTGAGTGAGACGAAGATACTCCTTATATTCACCGGGTGTAAGAATGACACCTTGAAGTGTGGATGAGTGTTAGACCCAAAATATATATATATATATATATATATATATATATATATATATATATATATATATAAACTAAATCTTCAACACAGTTTCCAGAGGCTATTCAGTCCCTGACAACGACGCCAAAAACTTGTTAGACCCAAAATATATATATCAACCAAATCTTCAACATAGCTTCCAGAGGCTATTCGGTCCCTGGCAACGGCGCCAAAAACTTGTTGAGACCAAATGATATTTCCTTCACATATGTGTTTATCCTTTTTGTAAACTGGATTCATTAAAAATTATGTTTGGTCTGATGCAAGTACAGTCGTCTGAAGTAATAAAAAGTGGATTTTATAAGTTAGGATATCGTTCACGAGGATTGATGATAAATTACAAGACTAACTACCCAACTACTCAGGCTTACTATTTGAACTCCAGTATTAAGATGATTAGAGAACGAATAAAATAATACTAAAGTAATTTCACTAGTATACATAAAAAAATAATATCAATAAGAATGGAATTGAGAGTTCATTGAGTGAGACAACATTGGGAAATAGACCAATGAATAATTGTCAATTTTTGCATCATTTTGAATCATAGCTAAGCCATAAGTTGGAAAGCTGAATTTGTCAAAGATGCATTGTGGTATAGTTTGAATTTCTCCTTTAACCATACCTTTCACTAATTAAAGATTCATATTCATTTCTGACTCATGGATCTAATCAGTTACTTGTAAGATAAAATCATTTTTCTAAGATTTGGGTATTTTTAAAGTTTCGGTACTTCACCCAAATCTTAGGGTGAGAATTTTGCCCCCGTAGATGGGATTGTGCAAATGCTTCTCAATTGAATGGCACCTCATCCTTGTGCGATGAAATTCTCCATCTCTTTGATTAGATCTTTGCTAAGCAGGATCGAGAATCCTTTCATCGAAAGGAGAAACCTACGTGATTAAAGCGATACTTGACAAACTATCTCAAACCATGGGTAAGTTAGTGATCTATCGGGTAATTTTGAGTTCATTGGTTCCTAAGTATTGGTCATCGCACCCGCAGAAGCGCTACATACCCTCAGGATTCTCCATCTCAGGTGTCACACCGAGAGGGTCTCTGGAAATCAGGCAAGATACAATATTTTGTTTAGATTTTCCTGATACTAATTGGAATAATTAAGTTAAAAAATAATACTAATAAAATAAATTCAAGAATTCCAACTAAGGCGTTTTTCCACTTTGTATAGAAAAATAACAATCATCATTGACCCATTTTCAGAGGGAGCTCAACCTTTCAAAAGCTTGGGTTCCTTTCGTATCAATGACTAAGCGATCGAAAATGGACTGAAATTATCTTAATTGAAATAAATAGACTCAGAGAAATTTTCCAAACTCATTTTATTCAAAAGCAGTAATGAAGAGAACATTTACAAGAAATTCCCGGCAGGCTACCCCATCAGTTCATTTACTTTCGACTCGAATCGAAAGAAAACTAACTAGAAACTACGTTCAAGCTAAATCTACTAAAAAGAAATAAAAGAAAATAATGAGAGTCTTCAACTACGAAGTGCTTGGAATTACAAAAGCTTTGCACAATGCCTTGAATCGTTTGTTATAGACTTTCCAATGTTGGGCGCACTTCAAAGCTACGTTGTGGATCTCGAATATTATGGTCAGGTGAGGTATACGTAGGCATACATGCGGTTTTTTGTCGCGACCAGTTCTCTGAGCTTTTTCTTGGATTTTGTCGCGATAGATTTTAACAATGTTGCGACATAGTTTTGATGCAACAGTCTTGTTCTTGTCGAGACAAGGATGTCTTATGTCGCGACATAGAATTTGTTGCAACCAGCTTCTCATACTTTTTTGCTTCTGGAAAATGTCGCGACATAAATTTCTTTGTCATGACAATCATTTTCACCTTCAGCACTTGTACTTTGTCCCGACATTTTTTTTGTTGTTCTTTAGCAACTTTGTCGCTGGTTGGGCTGTTTGTTGCAACATAGAAATCTTTGTTGCAATAGACTTGACTTGGCTAATCTCAGTTATAACTGATTTAATATAATCAGATTTTCTTTTTGTCACGCGATAAATTCTATCATTCTGCAGTTTTTATTATCGCGACAAAAAACTTATTTGTCATGACGAGTTATCTTCAATAGTGCCATTAAATCGCAGCATGAATTTCTTTGTTGCGAATTCCTTTATTCTTTTCTTGAGCAGCACATTGCGGCCAGAGATTTTCTTGTCGTGAAGCGAGTTTACCTGACCTCATGTTTGTTTTGTCGGCGAAATAATCTTGTCAGTGATAAGTCACATTGCTCTTTGTTGTGAACTCTGAATGTTATGTCGCGACAAAGTTTCTTTGTTGCGATAGGAATTCTTCCTTGAGCTGGTCCCATGTTGAAAACTTTGTCACAACATAAAAACAATTGTCGTAGCTCACTTGTGTTTCTACCTTTCCATTTTGTCACGACAGAGTTGGCTTTTGTCGCGACAGAGTTCTCCCAGTAATCTTGACCCTTTATGTTGCGGCGGTAAGGATTGTCGCGACAAAGTTCCCACTTGCCATTTGCCTTTCGGTCTTCGCGATAGAGTAAAAAGTGTCGTGACAGTCTTCTTCACACTCTTCTTCAGCAATGTCGCGACAAAAAAGCTCTTTGTCGTGATAATGTTCTTCTTCCTCCTTGAATTCTACCTGGACTTTATTGTGACAAACTGCTACTAGCTGCGACATAGCTCTTCTGGTCTCCTTGAAATTCTATCGCGACAAACAAAAAATATGTTGTGATAGAGAATTATGCATTTTCCACTTTTTTTCTTCTTTTCCTGCTGGAATCATCTATTTTTTAATGAAAACCTGGACTTTGTTGCGACAAACTGCTATTGGCTGCGACATAGCTCTTCTGGTCTCCTTGAAATTCTGTCGCGATAGGCAAAAACTATGTTGCGACAAAGAATTTTGCATTGCCCTTTTTTTAACTAACTACTCTTTGAAATCTGTCTAACTTTCGCATTGGCATAACAACATCAAATTTGGTGAATATTGTAATTTAATATTAAAAATATATCTCAAGCGCTAAAAAATATGCCGAAAAAAATGGATTAAAAATAGATGAGTTTATGACTCATCAATGAACATTTAGAGACAAGCTGAACTTCTTGTGAATAGTCAGGCGAACAATTGCGTAGTGGGATTCTGGGCGGCAGAAGCAATGGAGGAAGATTTGGTTGCTTGAGTAAGACAAAGATACTCCTTATATTCACTGGGTGTAAGAATGACACCTTGAGGTGTGGATGAGCTCCTAGAGACAGAGCTCGAACTCGCTAAATGATTAGAAAATGCAGACAAATGAGTAGTATGGGAGATTCGGCCATGCCAGCAGATAGCGTGTGGTCTGGGTGTGTCAAGGCTGTAGCCAGTAAATAATGCATTAGAGGATGTTGTCCTCACCTCGGTTGCTCTGGCGTCCACCTCTACGGAATCCTTAGATAATGAGGCGGGGCCAGTCGCGGTGTTCGGTGTAATCTCAAATCACATGGACTGAGTGGCAATAGTGGTATGGCGAAGTAATCGAGGAAGAGCCTCATCAAAGTTTGGAATAAGTGCTCCAGTGAGTATATGTTCCCGGATGTTTTCAAAATCTGGCCTAAGGTTAAGGAGAAGAATGATCATAAAGACTCAATCCATCTTTTACTGTGAATTCTCAACATTAGTAGACTTTGGTTAGATAGATACAAGTTCATCCTTAAGGGCAAACATTTGTCCATCATAAGAAGATATATCCATACCAAGCTGTTTCAAATTATGATGGAGAATATACGGTAGAACTATTTGAATATCATTAGTGTCTGAGTTTTTCACACGATTCTACAATTATAACAAGTTTTATAAGGCGCAAATGTTATATAGAGTCTTGACATGATAGATTGCCGAAGAATATTGCATGGTAAAGCATCAATTTTCCATTGAGTACAATTATCTTGAAAGTACTTGTGTTCGCATTAGTAGATGATCATACAGCATTACCAATAAATCAAAGTCATCGCTTCCGTCCATATAGCTAATAATTTTGCTCTGACGAGTTTATCGAAGATAATCATCATAGGAGTCCAAATACAAAGAATTAAAAGTATATGACCTTTTTTAGAGCCATAGAGATGAGAAAGTGAAGGTCAACGAGAATCAAGCGTCTGGTCTTCCAAAAATGAGCAAACAACTCCCGAGGTCTTGGGGTTTTGAATCTTTGAAAACACAAAAAGGAGATTTAGGTGACATAATAGCTTAAAGCGTCAATGGAGAAAAGTGGAAAATAGGGCTTTTTCTGACGTGTACGTCTCCCAGCCCGATTTTTAACACTCCTTTAAGCGCCGACGTGTGAATTTCAACACCGGATTGGAGATCGGCGCTTGGAGAAGTGTTTTCTGGCGAGGCTTCCATTGGAGGGTAGATTGGAGAGCGATGCTCTTGTTGGTGTGCTCGTTAAGTAGGAATGGAGAATTCGCGAGAAAAAGTTGCCGATAGTAGAGGTGTTCGATCGCGGTGTGTTTTTCATGAGGCCATTGACAAGCATGCTTGACCTAGGAGTGTGACAGTGGTTGGATGGGTTCTTGACGGTGTGACACGGTTGTTGGATAGGTTGCCAAAATTGACCACTCTGTGGCAGTATACTGAAGTATTATAAGATTTCTTATGGCTTTGATACCGTATTTGAGAGAAAAGGAATACTACGATTAAATAATTTACAAGGAGTGTAACTTACATATTTATACTCTAGTGTTAGGCAAGGAAACAAAAGTTAAAAATTCTGTCGGGAGACTAAAGAGAGAAGGAAAAGAATCCTAAATGGATTAGGAGACTAAACCTTAACAATTTTGAACAAAGCATGTGCATCCAAATACCTTGGGCTCAATTAGGAAACAATGAATTATTTGGAAACAACTGGTGGTAAGGAGTAGCCCAATTAAGAATCGATGAGCTAGGGACATTCATCTTGAACAAAAGGGCCCTGACAGTCTCAAGAAGATGTCTATTATTTCTCTTAGCTACTCCATTCTGAGAGAGAGTATCATCACAAAAGGTTTGATGGAGAATCCCCTGTTGTAGCATGAAAGATTGAAAATGTTTCGACAAATACTCCTTGGTATTATCACTTCTCAATGTCTAAATAGAGACATGAAATTGTACTTGAATTTCAGCTCAAAAGGCACTAAAATGAGAAAAAAAAGCTCAGAACGACTTTTCATTAGATAAAGCCAAGTGACACGAGAGAAATCATCGACAAAGCTAACAAAGTATTTGAACCCAGTGGGAGATATAACTAGACAAAGACCCCAAACATCATAATGAACTAACTCGGAAGAGACAGCTGGATTTATTGACGCTCACAGTTCAAATGCACACGAGTGAAACAGCGTGTGACACGACTCATGGTTCAATGAGGATAGGCTAGAAAATTGAGGATATAGCTTCTTCAATAGAGAGAGAGAATGATGTCCCAAGTGGCGCCAGTGAATAAGATAACAAGTCCAGAACAAGCAACATACATTGACACCTCTGGTTTAAGGATGTAGAACCCCGGAACTCGTCTACCGATAATTTGCTCATGAAAGATCATAGACCAAGACAATAATTAGAAATAATGAGATATTGTAATTAAAATTAATAGTGGTTAGTCACATAAATTAAATTAAAAGAGAATTGTAGTAAACTCAGAACATAGGTTAAAGTGATTAAAGGAGTAAATAAACTAGTATTACTTGTCATGTGATCTGTAGCTCCAGAGTCAATGACCCATTTGGAGGAAGAGGAAATAAGACGTGTTAGGTTTACTTGACCCGACAAGCATAGTGCTAGGAGTAGAAGCACCCTTCAATGATTCATGAGCATACTGAAACCTTCGATTTTTATTATGCAACTTCCTACAATCCTGGCGTACATGTCTCGGATTATGACAATAATGACTCAACTCCACCTAAGGGTTTCTTGTCAGTCATAGAGTGGATCTAACTCAATCAAGCCTCACATCCAGAAAATACGGAAGAATAGGATCTTGCAAGGAAAATAGCCCAGCTTTTCACAAAACCAAGGTATAGGCAGGTGGCTTCACAATCCACAATACACCTTTGGACCTCGAAGAAGTCCAGGAAAATAGGCAAGAAAACCTAGAAAAGGAGTTTGCTGCTGGGCTTATAAATGTTTGGCTCTTGTTGCAGAATCGGATGCCGAGAAGAAAGTAGGCGAGGAGAACGTCGGTGGACAGCAACCTGTGGAGGATTAACATCGGAGAAGGAGCTCCCATTCACTCCCACGCATTAGCACGTGGGAGGGTAGAAACTTGTGATAGTTTGTGTGGCTCACATGCTTGCTTTTCGACCACCATACTTAGTGGTGACGGTTGCGGCAACCGATGATCCTTCCTAGAGGGGCGGTGTCACTCCACGCTCCCTCTAACCGTGTGTTTTAAAGGCACCCGACCACAACACAATCAAAGGACACTTGGGTTTCTTCCTAATTATAGGCGTTGAACCTGGCTGCCATAAGTAAGGGAAGAATTGGAGGAATAAAATCCTTGCATTTTTTTTTTTGAGTGAACAAATTCCTTGTATTTTTACATTGATCTAAACATGTATAAATACAAGAGCTAGATATATACAATTGATAGGCCAATCTAACATTCCTAATTAGTTTCACAACCTACAAGTAAAGTACATATTTACATTCTATAATAGTTCCCATTGGGACTTGAACCCCAATCTATGCCCACCCTAGCCCATAACCACTGAGCTAGACCTCATTGGCAACCAATAATTGGAATAATATTCTAAAAGAAAAAAGAAATTATTGGTTTCTTGGATCAGTTAATGCTTTTAAAATCTTATGGGCATGACTAGATTGATCTATTAGAATATTCTACCAGATTTTAAAAAAGGAAAATTCTCATTTAGATCAGATTAATATTTGGGAAGAAAAATATATTTTCCCCTCAATATTTAATTAGAAAGGTTTTTTAAAAATTCCCCAAATGAATAGAAACATAAAAAAAAATTCAATTTATTTTTGTCCACATAAATCCATCCAAGTTGGACCAAGAACAAACTTTTAGAGGGTTGTTCTTTTGTGGTGTTGGTGTGTTGCCTATCCAAACTTATTCAGGACTTAATGAACTGCATCTAATCCTTTGCAGAAAAAGCCTGCATCTCTTGCTTCCACTGCTTTCCTTTTAGGTCTCCCTTGGGTGCTCCTTCAGGCTCCAGTAGAGAAGGTTCTATGTGGTTGGTATGAAATTTTGTTAGTAGAGTGAAATTTTTGATAATGGCTTATTTTGCTTGTTTGATTCTTTTGGCAATAGTAAAACTTTTGAATTTTGAATATTTAGAGTGTTTGGATCAAGTTCTGGGAAGTCTGCTCTTAAATCTCTATTTTAGTGTTCTAGGAAGTCTTAGAGTTCTGACTTGTCTTTGTTGCCTTTCATAATTTATGTGTGGTGCAGTTAGTCAAATGTAGGTGTACTTTCTTGCTGTTTGTTTGGTGTTTCTGTAATACTCTGTACTTAGGGTAAGTGTTGAATATTCGCTACAACTATGCATGCACCTATACGTGTGTGTATGTATATATTTACCTATATATACTCATGCATACATATATATATATATATTTGTATGTATGTAGTTGTCAACATACCCTCATAAACATACAATTCTCAAATTTGTTTGTCAAAAAGAAAATAAAATTTAATGTTTGGGATGATGGCATTTATAGGCCTCGTTAGAACTTTTACAGAATCTCAAGATCATCCTTCTAGTTTTTGGGCAGGTGTTAGGTTTGAAAATAAACTTATAGAAAAGTTCCATTGTGGGCATTAATACTAATCAGGAGATGGTCTCTCGGCTGGTATCAGTCTTGGATTGTCAAGAGACGAAGTGGCCCTTGTCCTATCTAGGTTTACTTTTAGGTGGGAATCCAAACTTGATAGGCTTTTGGGATCCAGTGGTTGAGAAAGTGGCGAGAAGGTTAGATGGAAGGAAAAATGCCTATTTGTTGTTTGGGGGGAGAATTACTTTGATTCAGTTCAATTCGCCTCACATTCCTAGTTATTTTTTATCCCTTTTAGGATTGCAGGCTTGGTTGCTAAAAGACTTGAGAAGTTGTAGAGAAACTTCCTTTGGTCTGGAATAGGGATAGGTAAGAAGGGTCATCTTTTAAGTTGGGAGGTTGTGTGTAGATCAAAGGAGCAAGGAGGTCTAGGTTTTGGGAAGATATCCTTGAGGAACCGTGCACTGTTGGGAAAATGGCTATGGAGGTTTCCTAGAGAAAGTAGTGAACTTTGGCATGAGGTTATAGCTAGTATTTATGGGACATATCCAAACAGATGGGATGCCAATATGGTGGTTAGATGGTCTCACAATTGTCCTTGGAAAGCTATAGCTCAAAATTTTCATTTATTCATTCATCATACTCGTCTTGTGGCGGGGAATGAAGAGAATTAAAATTTGGGAAGATTTATAGTTGGGTGATCAACCACTTTGTGCACAATACTCGGATCTGTATAGAGCCATTCCTTTGAGAAATTTGACCATTTCAGTGTTTCTTGGCTCTTCTCCTCGTTCCACCCTGATCCTAAATTTTCGGCGCAATCTTACAGTCTGAAATTGAACACTTCGGTTTTTCTTTCTCTTCCGTTACGTGCATCTATCCCTTCTACAACAAATTCAAAGAGGTTGGTCTTTTATCATCCACATGTGTGTTTCGCATCAAATCTTTTTCTTGGCTTTATCTATGCCTCCTACTCCCCTTTTGTTTCACCCAACTAAATTTATATGGAGTTCAAAAGCCCCTTCAAAAGTTACGGCCTTTGTTTGGTTGGTAGCTCATAGGAAGGTAAACACCAATGATTTGCTACAGTTGAGACGACCTTATAGATTCCTCAATCCTAGTGGTGTATCCTTTGTAGAGGAGATGGAGAGTCCATTGATCACCTTTTTCTTCATTGTCCTTTCACTATGTGGTTGTGGCACAAACTCTTCAACTTAGCAAGAATAGCGTGGGTTTCTCCAAGGAGCATAGAAGATCTGTTTATCATTGCTTTTAGAGGATTTGGAAATTCCTCTAGAGGCAAAACTTTGTGGAAGATTGCATGTCTCTCTTTTTGGTATGGTTTTGTTTGTGAGAGAAATGCAGAAATTCGAAAACAAAGAGAGAGTTGAAAGGGAGGTGTGGGATCTATTTTACTTTTATTCATCTTTGTGGGTTTCGTGTACCAAGGCCTTTCAAGGCGTTCCTCTTTCAGTTTTACGGGTAGATTGGGTAGTAGTGTGTAATTCTTTGCCCTAGCTTTGGATTTAATAGTTCTTGTACTATGAAAGGGCCTGTGCTTCAACATAATCTTCTTCTTTTAATATATTTTTTTCATTTCTGATCAAAAAAAAAAATGATGGCATTATGGTGCATCCTCCTGTACACATATCACCAGTATCTTTTTATATGTAGTTTCTGTGCTTTTCTTATTTCCTTGTTCTTATTCCACCTTTCCCCACCACCACACCACCACCATTCTTAAGCTGGTTGTTTCGTGAAAAGTAAAACATGATTCTTTAGATAGGAAGCCTGATCTCTGGATCTATTTATTTTACATTAAATAGATGATAGCAAATATTTATGGCTCCAGACCAGAGGGAGATTGCAAAATAGTTAATCTTTCATAGATCTTTAATATATATATATATATATATATATATATATATATATATATATATATATATATATATATATAGAGACACACACCTTATTATGCTTTGTCAAGCCGTAAATAAGCTTAAATAGAATAGGAGAATTATTTTAAAATCCTCACTTTAAGGGACTTGTCTCCTCAATTTATGGGATGGATTCACCCTCAATTTAAGGATTTTGTCGATGTCTCTTTTCCTAATTCTTCTTGTAATCCCCTATATAAAACTATGAGGATAGTCAATTCATGTAAGAATCATTATTTTTCATCCTATTTCGGTGTCATGGCATCGTGAGCCATAGGTTTCTAAAACATGGGCATCATTTTGGTCTTCTGATTATAGTTTTTCTAAATTTCTTCATACTGAATTTTTTTTTTTTGCAATCTGCCTTAATTTCCAAGAGATTGGGGTTTTTCATGGAAGATGTTGAAGGTTGCAAAGGCGATTACTACAACACAATCGGAGGAGATTGTTCGATCTCAACAACCTAGGGAATTGCAAAATATTCAAAGCAAGGCCATAGGTCAGATGGAAAAATTACCTTAAATGGTTTCAACTTGTCAGATTGCGGCCGAAGGGAAAGGGAAGATCAACCATCTTATGCGTGACAGTGTCAGAGACTAGAGATCCTCGCTTTCGGGCTAAGTAATGGGATGAAGAAGATTATATGATTATGACGGCAAGGGAATCTATGATTCCTAAGATTAGCGACACATGTTCTCGCTACTAAGCATGATATTTGGGATTTGAATCCAACAAACGATTCAAAAGCTAGACGAGGTCAAGTATACAGGTTAAGGTGAAGACGATTGCCGCAAAACAGGAAGTAAAATAATATCAATATGCCAATCAATCAAAGCCAGGGCAAGAACTTGATCATTATAGGGTGATAAAAACCAAATGTCCTGAGGATGCCGCTATTCTAAAGGATTTCATTGAGCAAGATAGAGTCTATGATTTTTTAGTTGGGATTAACCCAGAATTTGATCAAGTGTGAATTCAAATTCTTGGCAAGTAGGAGGTTTTGTGCTTTAATGAGGTGGTGACACTTATTCAAGCAGGAACTCAAGGAGTGTTATGCTTGAACTACAAACTCGATGCATTGTAGCCTTAGTAGCAAAACATAATATCTAGAGAATGGAAAAAATGATCTGCCTAAACACTTGTAGAGACAATCAGTGGAAGGAAAACAAGAACAATCTCTGGTGCACCTATTGTAAGAAACCAAGGCACACAAAAGAGAAATGTTGAAAGCTGAATGGTAAGCCACTAAGTCATGAATGGGGAAACCGTGGAGAGCAGCAAAGGCCTCAAGCACACATGGCAGAGCAGCCTAAAACTGAGGAAAATTTAGCAATAGGCTGGTTCAATAATGAAGAAATTGAGAAGCCGTATTGCCGGGATCCCTCACAAACCTATCGAGCTTGCTCTTGGTTCTTTCAGTACACCTTCATTCTCTTTTGCATAAATGCCTCAAACAAGGTTTATGGTGACTGGGGTAATTTAATTTGTTACACTATATAACATCAAAATCTCAACTTTTCCATACCTATACTCCAACCCTAAGTAATAAGAAATTTGCAGTGGCCAATGGCTCTTTAAATACTGTTGCAGGTTTCGAAGACATATACATCACACCTACCCTTATCCTTAAAAATGTCCACCATGTACCAAAATTTTCGACCAACCTTGTTTCCATTCAAAAGCTTACTCGTTTAAATGTTATGCTATTTTTTTCCCTTCTTATTGTGTTTTTTTGGAATAGGGCTTAGGAAGGAGGATTGGACTGGCAAAGTGTTATAGCATATATCAAGTTTACATATAGAGTTGTAATCTATTAGGAATGTTAGATTGAATTTTGTGTGTATATATATATATATATATATATATATATATATATATATATATTTCATTATTCACAATGGATCAATGAAAATACAAGGAATTCATTCCTCCAATTCTTTGTCTTGCTTTCTACATGCAGGTCGTAGTTTAGGGGTTTGAATTCTGGGGCGTAAAAAAAAAAAGGCAAATTTTGTTGAAGGAATTTAGGAGGAATCTAGGGTTCGGAAGGTGTGCTTTTGAAACATGGTGTTTGGGAAAGCGTGACACAACACCGCCCCCATAGGGAGGTGCGTCGGCCTCCGACGGCCCTAGCCACTAAGTCTGGTGACTGGAAAAGTCGCACGTGACTAACGCGCGGATTGCGCAAATCAACTTTATTTCACGCTGCGATGCGGTGGTGGCACATGAGGCATGGCCACCGAGACGCGTCCCCTCCAAGATCGCTGACCGCCGATGCCTCCTCCCTGAAGCCATGCGCCCCCGTCCAATGCCTACAACAGTGTTTTTCAAAAGATTTTGTGTCCAACAACCAATGTTTTCCTAGGGGGTGGTGTTTTTTGTGGAAATGTATTCTTCTTGCAAGATCCTATTTTTCGGATTTTTTTTTCAGATTTTTAGAGGCTTGTTCGAGTTAGATCTACTTCGATGACTAACACGAAACCCTCAGGAGGAGTTGTGTGTCATTATCGCCATAATCTAAGATATGTACGCTAGAATTGTAGGGAGTTGCAGAATAAAAATCGAAGATTTCAATTTGTTCATCATGATAAATCACTTTAGTTTGCATCTACTTCTATCGCACACTTGCCGAGTCAAAGAAAAACCAACACACGTTTTATTTCCTCTTCCTCCACACGTCATCGACTTACAACCGCCAACCATGACAGTAATTCCGGTTTATTTACTACATTTCAGCCACACCTTCTACTCTATCATATTCTCGGCAGATTGGTCAACATTCAAGGCCCCAGTGTCGGCATAATTCATCCGACTTCTCTAATCACTTAACTTTGCATAGTTTGCTATAATTCTCTTTAATTTAATTCCCTTGCGGAGTAAACTCACCAGTATATTTTAATCATGTTGTCAGATCTCATTATTTCTATCATTACTTGATTTTTCCAGATCCTTCGACTGGGCGGATTTTTGGTCGAGGACGAGTCTGTGGTCTTTATATCCAATAGGAAAATTAAGTCCGGCTTCTTGTTCCGGGCTGTTACCCTATCTCAATTACATCATTGCCCCGGGCTCATCCTTCTCTCCTTTCACAAGAACTATATCTTTACTTAGCCTATCCTCATCAATCAAAGTGAATATACTAATACGCTAAACTTCATCGAATAGATTCGCACCCTAGAGCGATAAATGAGTCACTTTTTGAAAGTTAGTTCATTTTGATGTTTAGGGTCTAACTATTCGACTGGTTTTAAATATTTTATTATCTTGTGGATGATTTCTCAGGTCACTGGGTTTTATCTAATGAAAAGTCGTTATGAGCTTTTTTCTCATTTTCGTGCCTTTTGTATTGAAATTCAAACACAATTTCATGTCTATGTTCAAACATTGAGAAGTGATAATACCAAAGAATATTTGTCAGAACCTTTTCAGTCCTTTATGTTACAAAATGGGATTCTCCATTAGACCTCGTATATTGATACACTCTCTCAAAATGGGGTAGTTGAGAGAAAGAATAAACATTTTCTTGAGACTGCTCGAGCCCTTTTAGTACAAATGAATGTCCCTAAACATTTTTGGGCCGGCGCAGTCTCCACAACTTGTTTTTTGATTAGTAGGATGCCCTCATATGTTCTTAATTGGACTGCTCCTTACCATTAGTTGTTTCCAAATAATCTGTTGTTTCCTATTGATCCTAAGATAGTTGGATGCACATGCTTTGTTTGGAATGTTCGTCCTCAAGTCTCTAAACTTTGACGGCCATGTTTTTCAGGATATTCTCATATGTTAAAAAAGGGTATAGGTGTTATTGTCCCACTCTGACAAGTATTTCAGATTCACCGATGTTGCATTCTTTGAGACTACCCCATTTTCCCTTCCGTCTATTGTTATGAGGTTGGAGGAGGAAGAAGACTTGTTTGTTTATACTCTTGCCTCACCCATTGTCTCTTTCGAACCTACTCTTGTCCCTACTTAGGTAAAACCTCCTATCACTCAAGTCTACACTCGATGCCAACACCCCCTAGTCTTGGGCCATTTACCAGCTGCTTCGACATCAGATCCAGTTCTCCGTGATGATCTTCCTATGGCTCTTCGTAAAGGTAAACGTCATTGTGTTCACCTAATTTCCTCATTTTGTTCTTATAATCGTTTGCCATCACATTCATGTTCTTTTATTGCATCTTTGGATTCTATCTCTCTTCCGAAAACTGTCCGTGAGGCTTTATCTCATCCTGGTTGGCGTAGTGTTATGGTGGAAGAAATGCAGGCTTTAGATGACAATGGTACTTAGAACTGGTAATGCTATTTCCATCAAAGAGCCATTGGCTTCCGCTGGGTGTCTGGCAGCTAAAGTTAATTCTGATGGTTCAACACGATTGAAAGCACAACCAGGGCTAAGGGGGTACGCTCATACCTATGGTGTGGACTATTCTGACACTTTTTCCCCTGTTGCTAAGATGACATCTATTCAGCTTTTTATTTCCCTGGCTGCTACTTATCATTGGGATCTCCACCAGCTTGATATTAAGAATGTCTTTTTTCATGACGATCTTTAGGAAGAGGTGTATATGGAGCAACCTCCAAGGTTTGTTGCTCAAGGGAAGATAGTAAGTTTTTCGCCTTCTCGTAGTTTTCGCATTTACTTGGAAATAAAAATTACGCTTCGCAGAATTCGCCAAGCTCGTTGAGGAATTTGGCATGCATAAGAGTAAATTTGACCACTTCGTCTTCAATAGGAACTCCAGTTCAAGTATCATTCTATTAGTGGTGTATGTGAATGATATTGTTATCACTGGAGTGACTTTGAAGGTATCTCATATCTTAAATCCTTTCTCGTGTACCTCCAATTCGCACAGCGACTTACAGTGATTCTAAGATACTTCTGCATTAGTGCTATGCGAAACAAACATGAAATCTTTCTCCTTATCTCAAAGAAAATAAGTTCTGACCATTGTCCGAGTCCGGGAAAGTGGGGTAAAACCATGCACTCCCTATGGTTCCGTGCGATAATCTTAATAGAGAAGGTGAAACATTTGAAAATCTCGAGAGATACAAAGACTAATCGAGGCTAAATTACCTTATAGTAACTCGTCTTGATATTTCCCACTTACCAATGTCAGGTGTCGCACATGTTTGTCTAATGTCCCTATCAAGCGCTTGTCGAACAAATTCTATGTTACTTAAGTTTAACCTCAGAACGTAGTATTTTATACTGTAATCATGAGCATAACAGAATTCTAGTGCTCGACGATCATGTGCTCTATGAAGACGTGAGGTCCACTTCGGCACTGCATATTTGTTGCACAACAAAGTCCCGTAGAGGTACTTAAGAGCTCTAATCCACACTTTAACCTCAAATGGGCCTACCCTAAGGTATTCGGGGTGCACTACATTTGTTCATGTCCACAAATCTGATAGAGAGACAAGTTAGACCCCCGAAAGTAAATGCGCTCTCCTTGGTTACTCATCCACTCAAAAAGGTTACAAATGTTACAACCCCTCAACAAGGAAATTTTGCATCTCTTCAGATGTCACCTTCACCAAAAACAAACATTTTTTTCCCAAGACATCTCTTCAAGGGGAGATTTCAATGATGGAAGATAGTCTTTGTGAGTCCATTGAACCCCTTGACTTTCCTCATGTCTCAAACCCATGGCAGGATAAGAACCCAGCCATCTCGAATCCAATCACACTTGAGTCACCCAATTCTATCATTGAACTCGTGTCATCCCCTGTTCCAGCCAATGTCACTCACAATTTTCCACAATTTCCTAAGGTGTATTGAAGGGAAAAGGCCATTACAGAACCAAAACAAGTCCAAGAATCCAACTCAAACCTTAGGAATGAACTCATGGTAAGATCAGACCCACCTTTACATACACAACCTGGTGAAACTTCCACTGATTCAACAGACAACCTAAACCTTCCCATTGTTGTCAGAAAAGGCACCAGAGAATGCTCTAACCGACCACTCTATCCACTATCACACTATGTCTCTTAAGCATCTATCACTAGCCCATGAGAATTTTATTGTGAGTCTAAACACCACTATCATCCCTAACACTGTTTCTGAGGCATTGACAAAAAGGGAATGAAAGGATGTTATGAGAGAGGAGATGAGTGCATTAGAAAAGAATAAAACATGGGAGATCGTTGAAAAACTTAAAGGGAAAAACATTGTTGATTGCAAGCGGATTTTTCTTCTTAAATGTAAGGTCGACTGGATCTCTCGGTAAAGACATGCCAGCATTGGTGTTCAAAGTACACACTCAAACTTACGAAGCCGATTATCGCCATATTTTCGCCTAGTTGCAAAAAATGAATACTATAAGAATCCCGTTGTCATCGGGTTGCTCAATACAATTGGTAACTCCTATAGTATGATGTTAAGAATGCATTTCTTCATAGTGATTTAGATTAAGAGATTTACATGAACATCTCCCTGGGATTTGAGGGGAACACGGGTAACAAGGTGTGCAAGCTGAAAAAGACCCTTTATGGGCTAAAACAATGTCCTAGCCCGCACTCCTAGTTCAGAAGGATTCAAGGCTGTCAAGGGATTGAAGACTTAGAGTTAGGAGTGACCTAGTCATATTCGTACTAGGACTCGCCTTTGAGCAAATTCTACGGTCCCGGGTTATTCATTGTGAGTTGGATCCACAGAGAGCATTGAGCATCCCGAGATGTGGAGCCAAGAAGAGCCTCAGATTTTGGCAGCCTAATAAAATACGAGCCTAGAGAGTGCCCCGTACACCTCAAGGCTTCATTCGTGAGGCATGTGAGAAGGCTAGTTTGAAGGTTCCTACGCGCGCCATACATGAGCCAAAAATCGTGGCGCGCGACACCGGGTATCGGGCCGGGAGATTTGCAAAAGTCATGAAAGAGTTTGGGTACAAACAAAGCCAAGGTGACCACACTCTCTTCATTAATCACTCGGTTGTAGGGGGAGTAATTGCTCTTCTAGTTTATGTTGACGACATCTTAGTGACTGGAAATGATGAGAGAGAGAAGCATTAAGTGAAGTAGAGACTAGCAAAAGAGTTTGAGATAAAGGAACTAGGAAAATTGAAGTACTTCCTCGGTATTGAGGTGGCATATTCTACACAAGGGATCTTCATCTCTCAACAAAAGTATGTGACTAATTTATTGCAAAACAGGGAAGATTAGGTGTAAACCAGTCTCTACCCAGTGGATCCAAACCACAAGTTGGGAGAAGCTAAAGAAGAACCAGCAGATAAAAGAATGTAGCGCAGGCCGGTTGGCAGCCCATAACTTGCTCACACTCGACCGCACACGCCACTGCGTGAGCGTGATCAGTCAATTCATGCATGATCCAAGAGAATCTCATCTTCAAGCTGCTTACAGGGTGCTGCATTACTTGAAAGGTAACCCCAGGAAAGGAATTTTGTTCAAGAAGAACGATACTCTTGCTCTAGAAGCATACACCTACGTTGACTATGCGGGTTCCATAGTGGATCGAAGATCAACTAAAGGGTATTGTACTTTTCTTAGAGGTAATTTGGTAACATGGAGAAGTAAAAAGCAGAACGTGGTAGTAAGTTCGTCTACAGAATCAAAGTTTAGGGCCACTGCTCAAGGGTTGTGTGAACTACTTTGACTGAAGATTATACTAGATGATTTGAGAATCAAGTGGGATGGTCCTATAAAGCTCTATTATGACAACAAGTCGGCTATCAATATTGCTCATAACCCTATACAACACAATAGGATAAAACATATTGAGATTGGAGCAGACATTTCACGAAGAAAAATCGAGGAAGGAGAAAGGTATGTCCTCAGGTGTCCCACCGTAACATCAATTAGCTGATATTCTAACAAAAGGGTTGAACAGTTCAATGTTTCATGATCTTGTATTCAAGCTTGGAATGAAGACATCTATTCCTCAGCTTGGGGGGGAGTGTCAAGTTGTAAATAAGTTGTAAATATAATAGGAGAATTATTTTAAAATCCCTCAATTTAAGAGACTTGTCTTCCTCAATTTAAGGGGGATGGATTTTAATTTCAATTTAAGGGTTTTTGTTAGATGTCTCTTTTTTCCTAATTCTTCTCTTGTAATCCCCTATATAAACTATAAGGATAGTCAATCTAAGTGTAAGAAATTATTATTTTTCATCCCATATTTCATGTCATGCTTAATAAAGCCTGACAACCACTTTACCTTTTGAATCACAAATACTTCTTTTGCACAATTTTTTAATTAGAGAATAGTAGTGGAACCTATTTTGAGCACTCAGGATCTACTTATGGTCTGGAAGATGATGCTTATTATATTTTTTAATCAAGTAAAACGAGAGAATATATTATAAACAAAAAGGTGGGAACTAGGAACCCCACTGTATACAGGAAATATATTGGAGGGAACCCAAATTATAAAAAAAATAAGGACTGTAAAAAACCTACCACCCAAAAAACTTAGAGAATGCACAAAAAAATTCTAACAAAAGTATCCTCCCCCACATCTAAAATAGCAGCCCAAGAAGAAAGAGCGCTGACAAAAGAAATTTTAAGTCTACTATAGGAGAAAGGCAAATCTTCAAAGACAACGCGGTTCCTTTCTTTCCATATTTCCCATATGAGACAAAGAGAATATGCCATCCAAAATTTTTTTGTTTTCTTGCTAATGGGAAAAGATGACCATTCCACCAGAAGATCCTTTACAATACGAGGGCAAACCTAAGCTGCACCATGGATATAGATAAAACCTTTCCATGAATCCCAAATCGAAGGACAGTGGAGCAACAAGTGATCCAGATTTTCTTTAGCTTTTTTGCTCATAGGGCATTTACTAGCCAGTTGGAAGCCCCTCCTTTTTAAATGCTCCATTGTAAGAATTTTACCCACCAAACTTCCCATTCGAAAAAAATGACCTTGGGAGGCACCAAAGAATTTCTTATCAGTTTGTAAGGGGCTTTTCTATCCGACACACCTCCAACAAATTGACATTAGCCTTGACAAAGTAGCGACCATCGTGAGCCTCCTTCTTTCCCAAAAAAAGAGTTTGTTTCTTTTCATTCCTAAGAGTTCTTTTGCTATTGGACAAAACCCAAGAACATCCGATTCTCCCAACTCCCAGTCATTGAAAGGCCTGCTAAAAGAAGGGGACCAAATTCCATCCCCTCTAAAGCTATCCCATTAGTTAGCTATCTTCACCCCTTTAGTATCAGTCAACAATAACAAATTTGGAAAGGAAACGCTAAGGGGGTACTCCCCATACCAAGTGTCCTCCCAAAATTTGACTCTTGAACCCTCTCCAATGGCAAAAACACAATATAGCTTAATTGGGACTATTTCTCTACTAATATTCTTCCATGGGCCCAAACCAGAATTCCCTCTTGTGATTTTAGTAAACCACCCTCCATCCTCCACCATATACTTCAGGTTGATGAAATTTTCCCATAGGCGCTCTCTTCTTCAGCAAACCTCCAAACCCACTCGCCCAGGAGATCCTTGTTAACTAGAGAAAGGTCCCTCATACCCAACCCACCACTTTCTTTGCTTGAGCAAACTGTAATCTAGTTTACCAATTGAAACTTCTTCTCAAGGTTAACACCTCCCTAAAGAAAATCTCTCTTAATTTTTTCCCCAATCTCACTGACCTCTTTGCAAACTGAATAGTGGACATAATATAGATCGGGAGGTCGGACAAGGAAGCCAGATTTGTGCGTTAAACCTTTCTTCTACTCCATCCCAAACTAAAACAACATTACAATGCATCTAGGGGGAGGCTCAAATAAGTTATTGGGAGATTACTAGTTTTGCAACCCAATTCAGAAGCCAAAATCTCTAAGTCCTCCACACTACCCATCGACATAATGAGACTTTTCTCCAAATTGATGCTTAGGCCTAAGATGGCCGCACACCAAAGAAGAATCCAACTCAGATGGACTATCTAATCCCTTGAATCCTTGCAAAACGTCAGAGTGTCATATGCAAATAACAAGTGATTAATCCAAAGCTCAACTCCTATTCTATTCACAAATTTATGGCCTAATAGAAAACCTGTTGAAGCCTTCTTCTCCATTGAGGTAGAGAAAACATCCATCTCTAAGACAAGCAGATACGAAGATAGAGGGTCACCTTGAGCTGCTGAAGAAACCAGCATGGCTATCATTCTTTGTCGGACCTTATTCTAGCCTTCTCTCGTCTGATTTTCTTCACGATCTTCTTCATCAACCTCTCCTGCGGACCCTCTCCTTCGAACTTCAGCGCACTTCCGCGCACCTTTCCCATCTGGACCTCTCCGTCTGAATCCTTGGCGTACCCTCGATGAACCTTCTCCAACGAGCCTTCTCTCTGCGGCCTTCATCGATCTTCTCCGTCTCCTTGTCAAATTTTCTTCGTTGAGCCTTCCCGCACCTTCTCTCAAGTGTACTTTCTCCGTTAGGATTTTCTTCTGGCTTCCGATCTTGGCAAACCTTCTCCAACAGACCCTCTCTACGCGGACCTTCTTCGGCGGATCCTCTCCGACGGATCCTCTCCAATGGATCTTCTCTGATTAAGTACATATGTAACAAGTTTGATGCATATGACCTATATGCTCCAGCTTGAGGGGGGGTGTTGAAAATCATAGGAAATACTTAGTATATTCTCTGGTTTATCTCTTGCCTTTCAGACATTATTTCCTTTTCAGATTTTATTTGTTTCTTTTCAGGTCTTCCTAACCTATATAAATAGGTAGAATCTATACTGTATTTTAACTCACTCATTCAATAACAGAAAAACATTCTTTTCTTCTCTCATTTCACAAAATCAATCACCTCATTGGCAATTAAGGATGAGTCCAAAATTTGTCTTCCTGCTACAAAAGCATTTTGGGATTTATTCTCCAATATGTTCATCACCCCCTTAAGCCTATTGGCTAGAACTTTAGCTAAGAACTTATACAAACTACCTACTAGACTAATAGGGCGAAAATCCTTGAAGTCTTCTGCTCCCCCTTTTTTGGAATCATGACAATAAATGTAGTATTAAGGCTCCTCACAAACTTACTCGTGTCGTGGAACTCCCTGAACATCTGCATTACATCCTCCTTAACAGTATCCCTATTGCATTGCCAGAAAGCTACTGTGAGCCTGTCTGGGCATTATCCCCATTCAGTCACTAAGGCTGAGTACACTTTCCAATGAAAAGAATCCTCCAAACTGAAGCCTCGCTCAATAAGTCCGGAAGGATAACTCCTTCAAAATCGTTTCCATTCTTCAGATCCGTGATTGTCCTCGAATGCTTCAACAAATTTTCGCTAGGGAATTTTGCTCACAAGAATTCAAAACCCCATCGATCCTCATCTTCTAAATTTGATTGTCTTTGCGAACATTAACCATGGAAAAACCCGTAATTGTCCCCTTTAAGCCATAACTCCCTAGATTTCGCCTCCAGAAATCTCTCCAGATCGCCTTTGTCTCCTTTAAGGAGAGAGTGGTTCTTTGAGTTTCGATTGTAATCCTAAGTGGCCACCTTCTTCAAGGCTTCCTTTCTTTCTTTCCTCCACTCTATCTAAAACATCTCTGTCTGGGCCTTCTTATACTAGCTTTAGTGGCCTGATTTTCTCCATCAAAATTAGACTCCCTAGCCGTGAGATCTCCACAAAGGTTCCACCAAACCCACTCAAATCCTCGAACCCCCGCAACTTAGGCCAGTACATGTTATCGACCGAAAGGCATGGGCCTCCTACCAACACCCATTCCCTCCACGTAACAAGGAAGTGATCGGAAATGGTCTAGGGAATGATTTTTGGATTGACACCTCCGAAAATGCATATCCCAATCATCGCGACAGATATCTATCCAAATTTTGTCATTGTTTGGTTATTCGTGGACTCCCCCCGGCCCAAGTAAAAGCGGTCTCCTAGAGAGGGATATCTTTTAGTTCAAGCTCATCATTGATAACCTTAGAGAACCTCCTCATGTGCCTTGTCGTTCTTCCTTCGCGATTTCTTTCCTTAGGGAACCAGGTGATGTTGAAATCCCCACCTAACACCCAATGCTTATTCCGGAGTCCCCTAATTACCCCAATTTCCTCCCAAAGCAAATCTTGTTCTCCCCAAGTGAAATTATCTTCACAGTTTTTGAATTTGCAGGAAAGTGAGAATAAACCTTCCTCAACATCAAAAAGCTGCATCACCCGGAACCCCAAAAGATGAGTATCCCTCCAAATTACTCCTACCGGCATTGCTAGCGGCCCATTCCACATATCTGCCCACACCTAAGCTTCTTATCAGCCCACATATCTGCTAGAATATTTTAATACGCATTAAACTAATTTTGATCTGCATTTAACTTGTTAAAATCCTACACGAGGGATTTTGTTATGTTAAAAAATTGAGTTAAATCTTACAAAGGATGGAAGCTGCAGGCAAAGGCCTTTTATGTATTAGCATTTCCCCTATATCTGTGTGTATACGCACATATGCACACACAAGCTCATTGTGAAGAGAGAAAAATAGAATAATGAATCTCTATTTTTCTCTCTTCACATGGTATCAGAGCCAAGAGAGAAAACCTAATTTTTAGGTGATCTTCATTCCGACCTCCTTCTCCGCCACGATCTCCTTCTCCGCCGCCGGATCTCCTTCTCACCACACTGGCCGCCGGCCGGGCCACATCGCGCGGCGACCCGGAAGCTCTTTCTCCTACCGAAACCACATATTTCGAAGCGCAGAGGGCCGATCTACACGCCGGTGGCCACCCCGCCGAATCGGCTTCCTTACCGCCAGCCGCCACGCTGCGGTCTTCTCCAAGCAGCCTCGTCCACGCGCCGGCCTGGAGTGCTGCGGGATCCTCCGTGACGCTCCACGCCGTGGCCGTCCGGCGCCGTCTTGCGTTCGGCCCTCCGTGGGTCCATTCCGAGCACTCCTTCTCCGCCATGTCTCTTTTTGCCGCCGCCGGCCGCCGCCTGCCCTTTTGCCGCCGCCGCCGCTTCGCCCGGGCCGCTTCCGCCCATCTTCGCTGGCTTCAAGCCATCTTCGGGCCGTGATCTCTTCATCTTCAAGTTTCGATACATAAGAGAGAAAATAGAGATTCATTATTCTGAGGAAATAATAAAATTAGGAATTCTCTATTTTTCTCTCTTCACACTCATATTGCTAGGTTGACCAATCTTTCATTTTTGTCCTACTTTCTCTGGGGCTCTATAGTCTTCTTGTTGGAGATCTCTTAGTATTCTTGTCCCTCATTTCTTGAGCATTCTAGAATGCCACTATTGGCAGACCAACTAGGCCAAGGACTGTGTATAGCCTCTGTGCCTCAATTAATGCCATTAGGTGGTTTCATACTCCCCTTCATTGACAAAGATGCCATCTCAAGTGCCTCTATTTCCAGGTGACTTTGTAATTTGCTTTTTCTTTTTTTTTTTTTTTGTGCAAGGAGAGGTGCTTCCTTCTGACCACTATGGTGCAACCACCTGTCAGGTGGATCTCTGACATAAGGAAAATATGAAGGATCTCAACTTTGGGATGTTCTTTTCTGTGCTATCTTGAATGGCTGTCAAGGCATCCACATCAAGGATCGGTTACCTCTTCTCTGTATACGTTGAACTATTGCTACTCACACCTTAGTTTTCTTGGAAGAAATTCAGTTTTTGAACATTGAATTAGGGCTGAACCCAGTTTCTGCAATTAGATCAAAGCTCACCTGGCTAGGGTTGTGCATGTACACCTCACTCCTTTAGGGCCAGTCTTTTCTGCCGCCATAAGGAATAGTTTCATCATAATATTGAAGTGATCTCATCTTCCCTAGTAATCTGCATCGATATCCACAGCTTTTGTACTGGATCTGGATGGAACCATGATGCTTAGGTCATGCATCTCTACGGTGCCTGGCCTTGTCCATGTGGCTCAATCATCAGCCATGTGGATGGGTGGGGGCCATTGTCAACACATGGATATCTAGACTTTAGTTAAAATACAAGCTGTTATTTTGATATGATCCATTTAGAGAAAGAATGCCATGTTCTCCCTTCAGCAGTGATAGTTTTTGTGTTACAATGATCCCATCTAATATTGGGTGTAAGTGTTATATATTTGAGAGAATTATGTTTCAAGGTTAGTTGGCTCTCAAAATTTAGAAACAGGCTACATAACCTCCATAATTTGGCCCTAACACCCATCAAAGTTTCAAAAATTTATATAAAAGATACTGATATTCGAAAGCCCTTGAGGCATGACTCAAGTGATAAAGGGTTGGGATGAGGTTATGGGAGGTTCTAGGTTCAAGTCCTAGTGTGGACAAAAAAGGAAAAACTTGTTTACTTATAAAAGAAAAAAATATTGATGTTCGACAATGTCCAAAATGACCTTAGTTGAGTTGGAAATTTAATTAAAAGATTTGACACTATACTCATTACTTTAATTCTACTTTTATTTCTTCTATTATTAAATATATAAATAAATAAAAAATATTCAAAAATATTCATAAATATCAACATATCCAAAATGACCTTTATTGATTTGGAAATTTAATTAGAAATTTTGAGATTATACTATTACTTTAATTTTACTTTTATTTCTTCTATTACCAAATACATATATTAAAAAAGAAAAATAAACAAACAAAGCTTAAGTAATAATTTATAATAACTTTGTGGAAATATTTCAATTTTGTTTTAAAAATATTTTTACAAAAGTTCTTAAAACAATTTGGTGTTTCATAGAGAAACATTTTGTTTGTGATTTAAAATTTTCTTAAATTAATGTTTTTTTTTTTTTGCATTTTTAAATATGTTTTAAAATAATTTATATCGATAATATTTTATCTTTAATCATTGTTTATGTATATGATTGTTTTAAAAAATAAATCTGAACAAATTGATAAGAATCTTTCTGAAAATATAATTTTAATCAAAATTTCTGAAATTTTTGTTATTTGATATTCTTTTTTCTAGGTCATTGTCTGTTAAAGGGCATGATATTCATATTAAATCCAAATTGTACAAGCTTTAGCTTTTAGGAGAGCTAGTCGTTTAACATTATTCCATAGAGGACCCTATTTGATTTGTTTGACTCTTCATCTTAAATCCAAATCCTACAAGTTTGAACTTTTAGGAGAGTTGATCAGTTAACATTGCCACATAAGAAATCCCTCATTTTTGTTAAAAAATCTCAGATGGGCAACCTTTAAGGGTGTATATATATGTATGACAACTTAAGGGTATATTTTTGAGGTTATGTCAGATATTTCTAAATTTTGAGGGCTAGTTGCCACTGAAACACAATTCTTCCTATATATTTTACATGCAATTCTCTCTGGTCAAATCTGGGCCACCTATGATATTAACCATTTGCTGGATGGGGAATTATTAGATAATGCTATTCTTATGCTTGGTATTCTTAATTTCTATAATATCCTCGTACCACCTCTTTGATACCTACCACTTTTTTCTCGGATGGCATAGCTGCATCACTATTATCGATCTAGTTTTCTGCTTAAGCCTTTTCTTTTAGCTGCATCTGCTTCATTTTAGGCCAGCTTTTGTTTTCTTTATCTGCTTTATTTATTTATTTACTTCTGCAGAAATATATGCCAGATTTGGCTAGTCTTTTCTCTCATGTTCTTGTTGATGTAAGCAGTATCAGAGCTCTATGCATCCGATGGTTTCCTCGAGGTAAAAACCTTATATCTATCTGAATAATAAATTTTAGTTTTGTAGCAGTCTCCCAAGCATGTTGACTTCTCTTTGTTTTGTCAATGTGCCTGTTATTCCTTTCCAATTCGGTTTCTTAAGAATCCTAAGCGATTATAGTATTCAAAACCGAGTCAAACCCACCTTCAAAGTCTCCTGAGGAATACGTGGGTCATTGCTATATGCACTTGGAACCCTATATAAGAATAACTGAATACTTGAGAAACAGTAATGTAAGTTTGGTTCTTATTGACAACAGAGAAAGTTAATAAGTTCTAAAATAACAAAGAAAAATTTTATAGTTCACTTGAGTTACCTATCAAAAAAAATAAAAGTTTTATAATGACAGCTATCTATTTAACTATCAGTAGTGGAGGTAAAAAAGCACTATAAACGAATAAATAAGAAACGAAAGTGACATGCAATGCAACTCATCATTTTGCAACTTCATTATACTATGAGGTCTCTTGTTTTTCCTACCGCCGAAAGCATCCTAGGCACTGTTTGGGGCCCAGGAAAGCTGACCTATGAGTACATGTAGATGTTTCTGCTGTTCTTATGTTAAACAGAAAACCGAGCTGCTCTGATTTTGTGGACTAGTTTTTCTTTATAACAGAACTGGCACATGGAGCACTCCAGTTACAACTTATATTACAAACTTCCTCTCGCTGTATTTGAAGTTTTCAAATAAAAAGAATGTTTTCATTGATGGGAATGGGTCAATGGTTTGTGCAGATTCGAAAAAGGGTCCTTCAAAGGAAAAGAAACACAGAGCCATGGATGATATCAGAGAAAGCATAATGGAACTCAAGTACTACAAGGACAATATATTTAAAATATCCAAGTCTAAGAAGTGATGAGAATGAAGCCTTTTGTGGAGAGATCTAATTTTTCTAAAAGCACCACCCACACCATGAATTGGCAGGGTTGGAAGGCCTTAACAAATGGTTGATTTTATCTATCTTGGTTAATATATATTTTGATTGGTTTTTTTGTTTGATAAGTATATATTTTGATTGGTTTTGTAACGATAACTCTCTCCCCCTTTGTGGCCCAAACAACTGTTTTTCTTGTCCATTAACAATGCTTCCAGATATTTTATCCATGAAGGTAGTAACTTTCATTATGTAAATTGAAGAGAGTGAATTTTAATTTACTGATGATGATCCTTGGTCAAGTGGTAGTTTTCTGGCCAGTAATGTGGGCATTGGGGAAAACAGAGGAAAGCACTCTTAGCTATTATCACTATTTGCTAGGCTTGGGAAGCTCAATTTCTTATGTTTAGTGTAACAGGAATAGAAATTGAGAATAAGATGGGAATGTTGATAAAATGTATGATGAAATTGAGATTTAGAGCTTGTTTTTTAAAACCGTTCTTGAGAATCATTTAGGTGTTTTTAGAAAATTGTTCTTATTCTTTGAATTCAAAATATGATCTATGTTTTTTTTAGAATGAAAAAAAAAAAAAAAGGGAATCAAACATATTGTTCATGTTTTCTTTTTTCTTGTTTTTTATAACAAAATTCAGTTTTCAAAAACTATAAACAAACAAATCTTTTGTTTCTATTCTAAATGATTTTCTTTACACTTTTCTTTTTAATTATTTATATTCTCTTTCTCATAATAAAAATATATGGATGATGAAAGAAATGAAATTTATTTCCTACCCTAATTCTTTATACCACGACATAGAGATGTTGTGGAATATGATGAAACGAAAGCAAGATTTGAGTGTTATGGAAACGAGCTTTTTTTTCTTTATTACTATTATTTGAAAACAAAAATAATCTGAACATGATGTCAAAAATAATAATAATAATAATATGAACATATTAATAAATTAAAAATAAAATTGATTTCATATTTCAATGCTAGCGCTGATATTCTCTGCTATTTCCTGGGGCTGAAGAATTTATGAATCTAGGGCTCTCAATTAGTGTGGTATTAAAATTTATTTCCACTATTTGTCCTGAGATCAGTAGGAAAGACCAGCGGATCCATGAAAAGGAAAGAAAGCTAAACCACAAAATATTCTATCCAAACTCTCCGCTACCCTCTTTTCCCCTGTAAATTTCTCAGCAACCAAACAAACAGAGGGGAGGGGATCATCAACCCAAATTGGTCACAGGACTCTGCAACGGACCGTTGCTACCTGCAGAAAATGAGTTTGATAATTTGGGGGTCAAATATCCAACATACAGCAATGACAGATCACACAATTGACCATTCCTAGCTGCAGCAGAGAAGGTATTTGAAATATATGTTCTTTAAGAGAATATAATTCAAGAACTTGATGATCATAGAAAAAAAATAAAATAAAAATAAAAATCCTACTCCAAATTTTCAAGTTCTGAACAAGCTAGTTCTATTGTAAAAGACAAACCAGATAAGCGTGCCCTTTTAATGAAAGGAGGCTAGTCAATAGAGAACTAAATCCTTTACAGGTCATGCAAATACAGAAAAGGATACAGCAGAGTGGTGCTGCTGCAGTTGTCGGTCAAGATCATACTGGATCCTTTCATCTCATGGGAAAATGTTTGAACTCCTCTGAACTGTGAAATACAGAATCAAGTGGTTTCAAGAAGGCGGTATACTGTGAATTCTTGCTGCTTGAAATATCGACGATCCTCATCATCCACTAGAACAAGATTCAAATAGTACTTGACACTGAACTTGTTGATGTTGCGATATGTTGGGGTCAATTCATAGGGCTCAGGAAGAGCCTGATTGGAATTGATTCTCCTGGGACAAAAACAAAATGGTTACTTGGAGGAGCTGAGAGACAATTTCCTCTAACAAGAATCCATCATTAAACACCAATCCAAGAGAGGCACAAATGTGGGAAGTGGGTGGGTACTAATGACTCAATGAGATATGGTATCTGATTTCATCAAAATTTTGTGTCTACTCCTAGGAAAAAGCATTAAGAAACTCTAAATATTGAACCCCAAAGTAAAGACATTTGGGCTACTCAATCCATAAACCCATGAGTTTAACTGCTGACTAAAAAAGACTAGGGGAAAATCAGAACCAAAATTCAGATGTAAATGACTAGGCAACACCCTCATTTTTATAAAATACTACAAGCTATTTTTGACTCTTTTAAGTTTTAACTTAGAAACAGTTTTTAAAAACAAGCATAAAAAAAAAGAGGCTAAATAGGCCTTATATGTTACTGTTTTTATGTTTTTGTTTCTCTTTTCTAAGAACCAGGAGCCAGGTAACCTCACCATGGTGGAATCCTTTAAGCTCACCCATGGTTGCCAAACCTGAGATGATCGACCATGCTTGCCATAGCCAATGTTGGATAATCCAAGGACTCCCAGTCCCAGTGGCAGAACCCGTACCCAAGATTGTGTGTCTTCCACACATCCCCATATTTTCCCTTAACATTGGATCATGTCTTAGTGGGAAAAATCCAACTTAAAGAACATGCTACTAGTGAAACAAGTAAGATTTTGGAACTGCAACAAATAGATCTCTGCCTTACAGTCTGAATTGACAGCCATTTCATGTAAAAAAAAAAAAAAAATCTTATGCAAAAACATGCGGAAACAAAAACAAAGGGGAAACACGCGCACGCGCGCACACAAGAAAGAAAAAGAAAAAGACAAGAAACAGAAACAGAAACATATAAGGACACTAAACAAAGTATTCCTGTTTACATAGAGCCATTTTAATGTAAAAAATGATATACCCACTGCTGTGAGGCTCAAAGGTGAACCACATAAGATGGGCCTTACCGCAAAAACACTCAAGGAAGCAAGTAATTCATGCCCCCTAAACCACCAACATAGGGATATGAAACAAACTTGTGAATTAACTGTCTGGCCATATGCAGACGACCACATTCCCATATCACCCCACCCTGCCAGCTAAAGTGATCCAATATAACTTCCATTTTTATTTTTTTACTATTCTTTAGAAGGGATGGTAACTCTTGCCTTCCATCCCATGAATATATCTAGTATGAGAGACTTCGTGCCTACCAAAGAAACAAAGTGCCAGGAAAAAGAAAAAAAAAATACTTGAGTAAAGCTAGTAGTAAGGGCGTCATAGAAAAATACTACAGCAGAAAGCACACAGCCAACACAGGTGACAAAGATGGAACTTCAACATGCAAGATCCATCTGAGCAAATGATTATAAAGAAACTCGGACTAGGAAACATCGCTAATGTATGACAGAATCATTTTCCAGTAAAGAATTAGAGAACAGCAATAGCATGATATAACACATAAAGATCACACACAACAGGGACTGCATACCTCTAACAGGAGCACCATCCATCAACTCAAATTTTGCAAGTGTCTCGGTCTCAACGTAAGTATTAGGCCCTGATCCTGTTGACTCTCGACGCCTAATCTCAAGCTCCATGTTTTTCATCTTGATTCTCACAAGAAGAAAATAAATTTTTCCAATGATAACATCCTTTAAGTGATACCTAAAAATTAAGAACTTCATTAGGGAAATAGAGAACTTCTGCCAAATGACACAGGAATCTTTGTGAGAACTGGCCCATACCATCATTAACTTCATTTAAACTTACTTGCTTTTACTGTATTCGAACTCAATGTGCAGACAATCCTCAATTCCAACTTCCATCTAACATAACACATCAATGTGAGGACATGCCAGTCAGCTTTGATGAAATGGACGATTAGTGTCTATTTCAGCGTAGATGATATAAGGCAAAAAACCATGAATTTAGAAAGGGAACAGCCAAAATATGACATCATAACTGGCTTCATTGGCGAAACCTATTCAGTTTCCTGGTCACATAACAGATGTTAATCTGGTGGTTTTGTTCTCAGTACTGAGGTGGTATCAAAGTATTACTATAACAACTTCAATCTGAACAGGAAATGGTCATATCAAAGGCTCACGTGCATACTTAGGATAGATAAGTTATAAAATTAACAAAGAAGATGGAGACAATGAGCAAAAACAATGCATTGAGTACAGAATAAGTAGGCATGGAGGACAACCAACTAATATACTTGTGATGTGATCTACTGCAGATGGTAACTTCTAAAAAGAAACTTGAAATACAATAAGTACCAGAACAAAAGTAATCACCATGACAGAATAGAGTGTAACGACAAATAAAGTTACAATAGCCTGAAACTAAATCATGGAGATAAAACATATTGTTACTGACCTTAATGCTGTTATTGATCGATGGCAGTGGAGTGTAATTGTGAACCTGATGCAGAATGTTAATGACAACAAAATATGTAAAGGTCTTTTTAGCTGTCATATGTCACTATAAATCTACACACTCCGACAAATATTGGAATTTCAAACTGCAACACCCTTATATTTATGTACTTAAATATCAGCTATAGGACCTTTCAAATTATCAACAGCAAAACAGGGCGATTAGATATTGCATCTATCTTTTAAGTTGAAAGATTTCATAAATTAACAGGGATCAGATGAGTTCAACCTAGGACTAAAAATCATAAACATAACTAGTGAAACTTCAACCAATAATCATTTATAATATCTTATAAACCTTCTTGATTTCTTATCTTTAATGACTTCAAAATCTGTATATAAGTTCAGTGAAACTATATTCATGCATGTAAAAGAAAATACATTAACAGAAAAGGATACGCATATGGTTAGGCCCCTTATTCATTTAAAACTGAATTACAAGTACCAAAAATTCTCCACCTATTTTTGTCTAATGTCTTAAATTTAAACAGTCCATTTTAAGCCAAGATAAAGGAGGGTTGTGATATGCATGAACAATGTAAAGCATATTGATTCATCTACTGTTCATGGATAGCTGATTCCAAGTGGTAGGGATTAAGGCTTTGCTATGTACTTGTATATAAAATGACTGACTAAATAGTCTGAGGCACCATAACCGTCTACTCAATATTAGACATTTCAGATTGAAACCTTGGTACAATAGATATTAATGGTACAAATAAACTCTTTTTGCCATTTACAAAATACACAAAATCATTTGTTCTCAGTAACGAAATTCTGTTGCATAAGCTCCTCCTTCCAGGTCTATAAATTTCATACAAAGAAAAAGAAAAAGTATGAAGTGCTAGAAGAGCCATTGCATAGACCTGGATCTTAACATCTAAAAGCACTTCTGTGGTCTTTAGGCAGTCAATTGGATATTAAAGATAAGAAAATGAAAAAGGAATAAGCCAAGATGGTAAGACTTGGACGACACTAGCCATTTGGTATGATGAACTAAATTACAACAAAACAAAATCTGAGTAAGCTGACTGACTAAAAAAATAGATTACCACAAAGTCTTGGTACTCCACTATATTGCTCAAATAGTTACGCCCAATAGTCACTTTTAAAACATACCTGCAAGGTTGCAACAAAAGCTTAATTCAGCTCCCAGTTCTATTATTCTTTTTCCCCCTCCCTTTTGCAATTCATGATGACTTCAAATTCAATGCAAAAATAACAACTTCATGATTTTGGAATCATTTAGCGGTCAAAACATTAAAATTAACACCATTAAATAAAATAAGGACAAACATTCACAAAAAGAACAGGACAAAAGATCACTACACCATAATGGTTATATCTGAATAAACACAATGCACTAATGTTGACAAGTTAAGCTTCATATGAACTCAACAAAATTTATACCCTGGTAAAATAATCTATGATTATCTTCTTTATTATTTTGACAAAAAAAATCATTACAAGACACCAGGAGTATAACTGTCGTGAACGCAAGGGAGGAAGTGTGTCTTCAACTATAAGAAGGTTGTTGGAGGTTCTTGATGAGCTGGGTTTGAGAAATATCCCACTGCAGGGGGGCCCTTTTACCTGGAGTTATGGTCTGAACAGTCGATCAATGTCTGATTGATATGGTTTTTGGTATCAGAAGATTGGAAGAGGCCATTTAGTGAAAGAGGAGGGCTATAAGGAGTTGCTGAGAGGTTGTTGGAAGGTGTAGGTTTAGTCTCTTAATCCATTTAGGGTTCTTTTCCTTCTCTCTTTACTCTCCTAATTAGACTCTAACTTTGTTTCCTTTTTTGTCCAAACACTAGAGTATAAATATGTATGTTTCCTTTGTAAATTAATGAGAATCAGAGTATTCCTTTTCTCTCAACATGGTATCAAAGCCATAAAAGAATTTGAGAATACAAGGGTTAGGGTTTCGCCGTGTGGTCAATTCCGACAACATATCCAATGACAGTGCCACACTTCGGTTGTGTTACAGTTGTCACCAAGCCTCACAGAAGCCAAAGCCAACATCAGAACACCTTGCCGCCAGCAACTTTTTCTGATGACCTTCATTCCGGCCGACGGGCACACTAACAGGAGTGTCTCTTGTTGATCTAGCCTCCGGTGGAAACCTTGTCAGAAAATTCCTCTCCATGTGCCAACACATGCCGATCATCAGTCTGGCACTCAAATTCACGCGCCAGCGCACGGCGGTGCGTGAGGCACTGTCTGGCCACGCACCTCCTCCAACAATGTCATCTACCGCTGATGAGGCTCTCCAGCCACAAGTCGTGTCCCGCTGTCGTTGAAAAACCCCTGCTTTTCCACTTTTTCTCTCCAATGACTGTTACTGAGCTATTCTAATCTTGCCAGAAAATTCCTCTCCACGCACCAATCTTAAGTCCAGCGTTGAAATTCGCGCACCAGAGCGTGAGGCACTATTTGGTCACACGCCTCCTCTAACAATGTCATCTACCACCGATGAGCCTCTCCAGCCACTTGTCGTGTCTCACCGTCGTCGAAAAACCCCTCATTTTCCACTTTTTTTCTCTCCAACGACTATTTCTAAGCTATTCTATCGCTAATATCTCCCTGGATCTCGTAGAGGCTCTCCCTGACCTAGTACAAGTTTGACATTCAGATCCATAGGAGTGTGTCTACAAGCTTACAAAGTCCAACATACCATTGTCTACCAATATATCCAAGGTATACTTCCTCTGAGAAATAACCATTCTGGAATTATACTGAGCTACCTCAATGCCAAGAAAATACTTGAGTTTCCCCAAGTCTTTTGTCTGAAAGTGGCTGAACAGGTGTTGTTTGAGTTTTTGATCTTGGTCACTGCCTATAATGACAATGTCATCCACGTAAACAATCAAGTAAATACATTGTCCAGTAGAGGTAAAATGATAAAAAAGCGAGATAGTCTAATGCTTGAATCATGCGGAATTCTTGACCAACGAGGCTAAATCGGCTAAACCAAGCTTGAGGAGAATGTTTCAAACCATATAAGGGATGACGTAGCTCGCATACCAAACCAGACTCACCTTGAGTAACAAAACCAGGCATTGCTCCATATAAACCTCCTCGGCAAGATCACCATGAAGGAAGACATTCTTGATATCCAATTGAAAAAAAGGCCATGAGCGCATAGCAGCCATAGAAAGAAGCAAGCGAACATAGGCAATCTTGGCTACCGGAGAAAAAATATCATAATAGTCCGAGCCATATTGCTAAGTGTACTCCTTGGCAACCAAACGGGCCTTAAACCGATCAACATAGCCATGAGGTCCAAGCCTTCAACTGTATAAACCAATGACAACCGAGAGACTTACGAGAGGAAGAGTGACAAGCTCTCATGCCATTGGGTAAAGAGTATCCATTTCCTTAGTCATTGCCTATTTAGGATGGGATGAAAGAGAGCATCACTAGTACTGCAGGGGTAAAGATAGAAGACGGTGGAAACAAATGAGTAGGGTAAGATAAGCCTTGATGAAAACTAAGAAAATTATAAACAGGATGTGGATTACAAGTAGAGCGAGTATCTTTCTAAATGGCAATAGGTAAATCATCAGGCGGTAGTGGAACCTGAGTAGGAGATAAAGGTGGCATAGAAGATGAATCAGCAAGGGCCTTGTAGAAGGACGAGGACGGCGAGCAAAAACCTAAATTGGTTGAGTCACAGCATTCGTAGGAGGAGAAGGGAAATCTAGAGATGGTAAGACAAGAGGAATAGATAAGACATCAGAAACAGGAGGACGCGTTGGAGAGGAGAAGAAGAAGGAACTCCTAAAGAAAGAGACATCAATAGAGATGAAGTAGCTAGAGATGAAGTAGCGGTTAATGTTGGAAGAATAACATCGATAGCGCGAAGGTGAGAATAACTGAAGACTGCCATTGGCACAAGAGTTTGTTTTGCGCAGAAGTAAGAATATGAACAAAACAGACACAACCAAAGACACGAGGAGGAAGGCAAAAGAGAGGTTGATTAAGAAGCAGGATGGAATGAGGGATCTGATCATGTAAAACAAAGGATGGCATACGATTGATCAAATAACATGCAGCTAAGATAGCATTTCCCCAAAAACATTGAGGAACCTTATGATGGAGGACGAGAGTGCGAGTTGTCTCAACTAAATGACGATTCTTGTGCTCGCTCAACCACTCTATTCTGTTGAGGAGTGTAAGTACAAGATGATTGGTGCAGGATCCCATGGGAAGACATAAAAGAAGAGAATGACATTATTCCTTGGCATTATCACTTCTTAGGGCATCTGAGATAGAGTATTATTAAATTGAGTCTGCAATTTCAGCATGAAATGTTTTAAGATAGAAAATAACCTGAATTCTGAGTTTTCATTAAAAATAACTAAGTACGTTGAGAATAATCGTCTATAAAAGTAACAAAGTAACGAAATCCCAAAGTAGAAGCAGTCTAAAAGGACCCTAATCATCAGTGTGGACAAACTCAAAAAGAGACTTTGTCCGAGGGTCTAAGCGTTTTGGGAACAAGACACAAGTATGTTTCCCTAGCTGACATGACTCACACTTAAGTGAAGATAAATTAGAAAAATGAGGAACCAACTTTCAAAACTTGGAGAGACTTGGATGACCGAGACGACTGTGGATAAGGAGAGGAGCTTTCTTGGAATTGCAAGTAGTGGAGCAAAGAGGCGAGCGAAGGTGAAAGAGGCCTTATGACTCATGTCCTACACCAATCGTCTTCCCCGTACTCCGGTCATACAAGGTTACAAAGTTATGAGAAAAAGTAAGTACATAATGAAGGTTACAAGTCAACTTACTAATGGAAATAAGATTAAAAGGAAAATTATGAACATAAAGTACAGAGGTAAGGGGTAAGGAAGGGAGGGGACAAGTCGATCCAATGCCCTTAGCTATGGTTTGAGAACCATTAGCTAAGGTAATAGTGGGTAAAGGAGAAGGAAAGGTAAGAGAAGAAAAAAGGTCCTTATTACCATAGATATGATCAGAGGCTCCATAATCAAGGATCTAAGGTGCAAATGAATGTGTAAGGCAAGTAGAGACATTATCGGTCTGGGCAACATAAGCAATGGAGTCAGATTTGGCTGCTTGAGTGATACGAAGGTACTCCTCATATTCATTGGGCGTAAGAATGACTCCTTGAAGTGTGGATGAGCTCCCTGAGACAGAACTCGAATTCGGTGAATGATCAGAAGATTGAGTCAAATGAGCATTTTGGGGAGGTCGTCCATGTAACTGATAGCATCAATCACGGGTATGGCCAAGCCTATTACAGTATGTGCAGTGAGGACGTTGTCCTCTATTTCATTTGCTACCGCGTCCACCTCGGGAATCACTTCGAGAATGAAACTGAGAAATCATCAAAAAATTGTTTGGTGTAATCTCAGATAGTATGGATTGAGTGGCGGTGGAGGTATGTCAAAGCAACCAAGCAAGAGCCTCATCGAAGTTTGGAATAATTGCTCCAGTGAGTATTTGTTCTAGGATATTTCTCAAAATGCAGTCGGGGTTAAGTAAGAAGAATGATCATGAAGAAATCGTAAAATCTCACATTTTTTAAAAAACGTTTTCCATCTAATATATCAAATAAGGGTGCATACTAGACCACTTAGAAATAGAGCTGAATTCCTACAAATCGGGAATTAAAAAAGCAGATAAATTATCTAGATTACAATGTCTAAAAATAAGTATAATTTAATCTTTTCTAAATAAAAGAAAATAGCAACAATCTCCTAATTTATTTACATAATATGATTCCTTTTTCTACACTCCTCCTCAAGCTAGGTTGTATATGTTATATGAGCCCGAGCTTGGAGTTGACTCATCGGCCGGCTCTTAGGCGCCTTGGTGAGGGACATCGTTAATCCTGGCGTCTTGTAGGAATATGGCTAAAGCAATGATTCTGTGTTGACTTTTTCGAGAGATAAAATGATGGTCGATCTCAATATGTTTCGTCTGTCATGATGCCGGATTCTTAGCAATATAATGGTTGCATGATTGTCGATAAACATCTTCGGAAGCTTGAACTCACAAGCAGGTTCCCTTAGCAATCTCACGTAACCACATTCTAACCCGCATATACCCCAAGCCCAATTCGCGATATTATGATTCACACTATTGTGAAAGCAGGTAACTGTTTTCTTGCTTCTCTAAGTGACAAGATTCCCCCAAACATAAGAGCAGTAGCCAGTAGTTGACCTTTTATCAATTTGTTCTCTTCCCCAACTCGCATCAGTGTAAATGTCGACTTCAAGGCTTTCACTCTTTTTGAAGAGTAAACCATGACCAGGAGTCATCTTGAGTATCTGAAAGTGCATTCCTTTGCATCTAGGTGACCCTCAGTTAGATTATTCATATGTTGGCTGACTACACTCACCGAATAAGCAATGTCAGGTCGAGTGTGCGAGAGGTAAATGAGCTTACCAACCAGCCTTTGATACCTTCCCTTGTTAACTGGCGTACTTTCTTCACTTCGATTTAGTCTCTTTGTAGAGTCCATAGGCGTATCAACAGGTTTGCAGCCAAGAAAACCTGTTTCATTCAACAAGTCTAGGATATACTTCCTTTAGGATATAACAATTCCCTCCTTTGATCGAGCCACCTCCATTCCGAGAAAGTATTTCACTGTCCTGAGGTCTTTGATCTCAAATTCAATTGCTAGTAACTTTTTCAGCTTAAGAATATCATCTGAATCATCCCCAGTTAGGATGATGTCATCCACATAGACTATGAGAATGGCCATTTCTCCTCCTGATCCACCTTTAACAAATAGTGTGTGATCTGCCTGACACTGTAAGTACCCATTGGCTGTCAAATTACTAGCTAGCAAACCTATCAAACTATGCTCGAGGAGACTGCTTCAAGCCATACAATGACTTCTTCAATTTGCACACCAAGTTTCGGTTTGACATGTTTTCTAGTCCTAGAGGTATGATCATGTATACTTCCTCTTCAAGATCTTCATTCAAGAATGCATTCTTGACATCAAGCTAATATAGTGGCCAATCTCAATTTACTGCCAAGGAGAGTAACACTCGAACTGTATTTAGTTTGGCCACAGGTGCAAAGGTCTCTTGATAGTCAATTCTGTAGGATTGGGTGAATCCCTTTGCCCTGAGTCTTGCCCAGCAGACATGCACACTTACATCGACCTTGTACTTGGTGAAAATCCTCTTGCCAATAAGTTTTTCTAGTAGTAATGTTATCAAAACCCAGGTGTTGTTGTTTTCTAAGGCCTGAAACTCTTCTTCTACAACTTTCTTCCACTCTGGCCTCATGAGAGCCTCTTGAATAGATTTAGGCACTTTAACACTATCTAGATTTGTTACAAATGCCTTATAGGATGGAGATAACTTTCCATATGCAACATATCTTTGAATTGGATGTTCAATGCATCCACGGACACCTTTCCTATGAGCAATTGGTAAATCCCCAGATCATCGATCATAGGAGCATGAGTATAAGGAGGAGAGGAATCCATACCATTGTGAGTGTCAAATATAGTGGGATTTAGGTCTTGTGATTGAGAGCACAAAGTTTGCAGAGGTTCTTCAGTTTGCTCAGTTGTTCTTCTCCTTCTGTAGACACGAAGTTCAGTGTTATTAGTATCAAGTTGCAATGGATTTTGGGCTTCTGAAGCAGGCTGAACAGGGGCGGTTTGAATAGGAGTAAGAACAATGGCTGGACTGGAATTTAGAGGCTGATTGGATGGAACAAAAGCGGATTGATTGTCTTGATTGTTGTGAACAAGATTCCAAATCTACTATTCCTTGGAACTCTCCCCCTGAATGTCGGATTTGGGAAAGTAAGATTGACTCTCGAAGAAGGTGACATCCATGGAATTGTAGACTTTCTTGGTAAGAGGAGAGTAACATTTATAACCCCTTTTATAAGAGGAGTAGCAGGGAATATACACTTGAGAGTGATTTTGGATCGAGTTTGGTGCGATAATTATGATGAACATGAGCGAAGGAGGTGTAGCCAAAAGACTCTACGGAAGATCATAAGTGAAAATAAGAATGTGAGGATGTATTGTGGTGAGAACTTGAGACGAGGTGTTGGAATTTTAAAACCTGACTTGGCATCTGTTGATGAGATATGTGGGGCTGTAAGTATAGCCTTCCCCCGAAAGTCGATTTAGGTACATTATTGGTGAACATATTTGCCTGTTTTACTTCAAGCAAGTGTCTGTTTTCCTTTCAACCACTGGATTTTGTTGTGGAGTGTCCACCTGGCGTATGAACAATTCCATGTTTTAACAAGAGCGAATGAGTTGAAATAATCAACTGCATTGTCGATTTTGAGAACACAGTTTGACTTTTAAATTGGGTTGAAATCATGGTATGGAAGAATTGAAAATTTGTGGTTGTTTTAGATTTTTCTTTCAAGAGAAATGTCCAAGTGGTTCTTGTGTGATCATCCATAAATGTGACAAACCACTGAGCCCCATTGATATTTTTCACATGTGATGGCCCCCAAATATCACTATGAATCACTGAAAAAGGATGTGACGGTTTTTATTGTAGAATTGAGTATGCATGTCGTGTATGCTTTGCTAATCGACAAATTTCACACTGATAAGAAAGAAATTTTTTATTGATGAACAATTAAGGGA